>RHLP01000457.1:0-32749 GCA_003719405.1 Aspergillus incahuasiensis
GGTTAGAAACGGTTGTATTGGCGAGAGAAGTCCCGCGAAGGGCAGGGTGACAGTTGTCAATGTCATTTACGTCAATAGAGTATAGAGGTATTGCTTCACAGTGTGTCTATGCATGATATCAATGTGGATGCTGGAGGTATATGTCTAGCATAGCAGCAATGCGTATGAGTAATAGTGACAACTTTGTGGGTATAATGCGTCGAATCAGTAAATGTACAAGGTATGTAGGTAGTAGGGAGTCGAGCATGCGACTAGGTCAAAGTAAGAGCCATCCAGGTCGGCCGTCTTGGACAACCACAAGTCATCAACCATGTGGGATGACAACCCAAGGAGACACCGCGCAGGCATTATGTGATCAACACCACTAGTCTTATCTGGATGCGACGGTTGCATCAGACGGATGGATGTCTACTGGTTTGGCCCGTGGATTCCGGGGCGTCAGCGGCAACAGAAGCCGGGCTGGTTTCGCTCTCCGTGTCTTCAAGATTGAGCTTCCCAAAAATGGCTTTCATGTCGCGCACGCTCTCCCTGTAATCGTCCCGGGGATTGGTTGTTCGCTCGGCAGTCATTTTGCGGACCTCGCGGATAATTGACGGAAAATCTTTGCCGTCCGGAAGCCACCAATGATTGATCTCCGGTAACTGCCAGAGAGCAGCGAGAGTGGCACGCAACTTGGGCGCAATAATGAACCTAAGTACTATTCGTAAGCTTCTCTTCGAAGGTCATTGATGGCTTAACTCACCCATTTTGTTCCAGAGAAGCAAAGACTCTTCTGGCCCAGTTGAGATGTCGATCATCTTGCGGGAGACACATGCTTGCCATTCCGATGTTGTTTCTAAGCGCAAACATATAGCCTTTTTCCTTGTCTGGCCAGCGTTCAATTGTCTCGATCAAGCGAACGATTTCGTACGTCAGAGCCAACAATTCATCCATTGACCCTTGTTGCGTGGTCATGAGAAACTGGAACTTGGACATGGCTCGCGACGAATAATATTCAAGCCAGTAGAAGTTGACCTCCCACAGCGGCCCGTAGTGAAACCGGCCAGGTACATAGGGGTCAACAAGATCATCCCTCGTCAAAGGCTTCTGATCAGGGAAAGTTTCAACGACATATTGCGTAGCAAACCTGCTCAAAATGTCCTGAATGCGATCCAAAGTTTGACCCAGCTGCTCATTCTCGATGAGAAAATCAGTATACTCGATCATGCCGCGCGCCAGTTTGGCGTAGGACGACGCCATCTCCAGCCCAAATCGAAGACTCGTTGAGGTTATGAAGACCAATTGTTTTTCGATGTCATCAGGATATCTTGCTGCTTCCTTCGCGTCGTATTCTTCTCGTCTAATGTACCAATCCCGCTCTAGAACCACCTCGTTCCCGGAGACAATACCAGCCATTACATCATAATGGCCGTACCATTCAAATAGATGTCTATGGATTTCGTCCGAACAGGCCGATTCGGGTGATAATATTTCGCGAATGAGGAAATTAGCAGCCTGATGGTGGTCAACTAAATTGACCCAATCCCCTATGAACACCTGTATAAAAGGCAGTGTTAGCGCATGTTTGAAATCATGGACGAACACTAGGGAGATGACTCCTATAGCATACCTCAAAAGTGGTTAGCACAAGCACTGTGGCCAGGGTCGCTTCACTATATGGCTCCCCAGAACCCAACGATACCCGCAAGAGTGTTAGAGCCCTGTCGTAGTATTTAAGGAAGGAATGCAGTTTCCCATCACCAGTCTGCACGCAGTGGTGGTAGGCCGAAAACCCAACAATTGCATAAAGCAGAGGTTCATACTGCAAAGCATGTTCGAGGATGGTTTGATTCACAAAGTTAGCACAGTGGGCATGCAACAGGAAGTGTCGATGGGTCATGGACTCTCGATAATATGAGAGATAGAACCTGAGATCTTCGGGTAAGTGCGCCGTACTCGGGTCATCAAGAGTTTCAAAAAGATGAAATCCAACACTTTCTGATCGTGCGCTTAGCGAACCGAACCGGGATGAGGCTTCAGTTGAAGGTGAGCTGCTATCCTCCCTGCGACCGGGCACGGGGTCTGTGGCTGCGACAGCCAGTTGCTTCATCTTGCGTCGCCGTAGAGACTGAGTACTCTTCTTTTTAGACATCATCGATCCAGTTAAAGCTGTGGGCCCAGTGGCCGTTGGTGATTGATGGGTACTTGACCCGGGGCTGCCTTCTTCCTCATCCTCGTCCGCGATCGGCGCTAAATCGAAAATGCGAGTCTCATCGGCGTCAACACTAACAGCACTCGATGAATCAGTTCTATAAGATTGCGGTCGAGACGCTTTGGCCTTTGCCACGGAACGAGGTGCGGGCTTTGTCGCTGGGCCTGTTGTACTAGGGTAGACGCATTCTCGGCTACCCTTTCGACATCGTTCGCAAACAGGACGAGTCTCGTCGCACTTGATCCGGCGGCTTCGGCAGGTAAAGCAGCCGCTCCGAGTGCGTTTATGCTTTTTCTGATCTGGCAATGGCTGGAGGAGGGACGGCGTTCTAGAAGTGGCCGGGGTAAATGGAACCGCAGAAACCTGCGACTGTGTCTGCGGTTGTTGCGGCGGCTGCTGCTGTGCCTGTGCGGACCAGAGCGCAACGCTTTCTGGATACTGGTTCTGACCCAAGATTGAGTATGCGGAGAGCGGGGGCGGCTCTTGGACGTAACCTGTCATGGAGGTTTGAGGCGGGTTGAAGGAATGTGCCATAGCGACAAGGGAAGGCTGGACTGCATCCACGGAATAGGTAGGATGGAAGAGGGGAAAGGCGGCATAAGTTAAAGAGGGAGAAGAAAGAAGAATCAGGGCGAGAGGGGACGAGGGTCAATAATATGCTGCATCCTTGGTTGCGGTGGAGGGGACGCGGTGGCGGGACGCAGGAAGCTCGACGGACAAATGCGAGGAGCGACAGAAAGCGTGAGCAAAACAAGAGGAACGAGGGTTACAGTTGGATCATGAACGAGGATGCTGAGCCTGGGAAGGGGAGGATGGCAGAAGAAGACGGAGTTGTAGTAGAAGATGAAAGGTCAGATTAGATTTGGGAGATCTCCGCAAGGGGCAAGAGTCCCATCATGAGTTCGAGTCAATTCACCATTTGTGCCTTGAGACTTAATAGCCCCGGTTATTATTATCCGATGGAAAGAAATTATGACATGGATTGTGTCTGTGTTTTTGACTTTTTTTTTTATTTTTGGGACCGTCTGCGATCAACCCTATTATGGATCAGCGTGTCATCCTAGACCGTGACATACTCTACACTCCATAGTACAGCAAGCTGTGTTTTAGCCTATGCTTCTGGGGTTTGCGTGGAAATCCTTCAGCTCATCATGCAAAGTACGAGGCAGTGCAGGAGACAGATCACCATCAAGAAGGACAAAGGCAGATAGGCAAACAGACAGTAGCCCATCTGAGTCCGGGGATGGTGCCTGATGAAAGGCCTTGACAGGGCCGAGATAGACTGCCTCGGAGGGGCAGCTAGCCCTCAAAGAGTTAAGACTCCTCCATTAGTGGCTCGTCCGGGTGGAACTGATCAAAATGACGGTGCTCGGTCATATGCTGGGGACTCTTGGGCTAACACCCGTTTCTCGGAGCTCTTATTCATGATTCGACCCTGAAGAGCTTATGATGAAACAGAGGAGGGAAGCCAAGCACTGTTCATCTCCGCCCTTGTTCTTGACCAAATTGTAATATATTGGGTGCATCATACTCCGTCTAGGTGAGTGAATAATGGGGCAAGCAACTGACTGCATTGGATGAACCGCAAAGGGCGGTCTTGGGCCTATGCTTGGAAGTTGGACATTCATTTGCTCAGTAACAACTTGACAGTGAACACCGCATCGAAATGCAACGCTGCAGAGTGGGTAATATCGATGGTGATGTCTGATTAGGCAATATTAGTCGAGATACTTGGAAATGGGTTCGAGGCCACAACTAAGATTTCCGTCAACCGGAGCAAAGGAGGGCCCCATTTCATCCTGCATGCCGTGCACTCCCGTCAGTCCGACTCATCAGTTGCGATCCCTGTGCAAATCATTAGGTCGTAAGCCATGAGGATGGAAAGGCTTGTTTGTTTGGGGAAATGGTACATCATGATGTGGTAGTAACACGGAGGTCTCCGAGCTCCCAGGTCTGGTTGTTGCCGGTCAGTTGAAATGAATGCCGAGATTTGTTTAGGTAGCCGGTGGAGCCGGCAAAGTCGTGAGCCTCCAGTTCAGATTCCAATGATGTATAAGTACTCCACAGCTGTACCCTTTCTCCCGAGATATGAACAAGAAGAAGTGCATCACGAGAGGGACTTCTGTATACAGCGGAAACTAAACAGCTCCGCGGATGGCGCGCGGAAATTGGCGCTCGATAGTTGTTGGATGCTCCCTGATCGGCGAAGGGATCTGACAGCTCGCATGAAGCTTTTCCTGTCGGACAATTCGTAATCGTATACATTTTCGCAAAACACAGTCAGTACTCCGTAGTAATAATAATATTTTGGCCTGCTCCCTCCCGGAACTGACGGCTTAATTTCCAAGATCTCATTTCAACCGTGGTCTATCTTGCCTCAAATCAAACTAGCCACGGGCAGCACGGACGTGGAAGCGTGAAAGGTGGGAACTGTACCTTGGTCCGTTCCCCGTACCGCAGTTTATTTGTGGATTCCAGGATGTCACTCGATGAAAGTGGAGGTAACTTTTTCGTGTGGGAAATTAAGATTCACGTTCATGATCAAGATGTGACTTGTAGCTGAACCGTGACAGGTCTTTCGGCCCAGGATCTCTAGCCTTGTCTTAGCATTGTCAGCGACCAATGGCTCAGCGTAGTATAGAAAACACCCTAGTAATACTTCAATCACAGACATATAATGGAGCAGAATGCGCATTGCGCTTGTTGAGTCACCCAATGCGCTCGTGCAGCGCATCCAAGTCGTTGGCCTCGTCCAGCGCTAATGCTTCATGACGACCTAGGACTGTAGGACAGACATCGCTGTGGACAGTGAGACAGGAGGACTAGCTGCCCAGCATGATGATTCCTGCCCGCTCCCTAAAGGAATCGATCCTTGTCGATGATTGAAATAAGATGCTTGCTTATACTCGGTCTTCTGGTTTGATTGCAGTCCTTAACGCCGGACACAGCTTAGCGCCGTTTATCGGGCTTGCTGATTTTTGAGCTTGGGCCTCGGATCGTGGCTTCTTAAGCTTCAAGAGCGGTTCATGAAACGATAGATCACTCCCACCATTCAGGGGCTTGTCTGCCTGCTCGTCGGACCCCAAATCCCCGGACCAAAATGGTCTCGAGAGCTTGAGAGTCGAGACCGAACCAAGATCTGCCTACTAAAGCTAGTAGTGGCTTGAAGCCCCGAAAACGTTCAGTCGGTGACCACCAGCCTTGGAATCCATAATACGACCGCAGGATCGGTATCCTGGTAGGTTTCCGAGACGCATTTCACCTGGCACCTGGTGACTTTGGAGGGATCCATGACGACGAGACCGATTGCCAAAGGATTATCTGTTGGATCAGGATGCCAGCCACCATCCTATTTGAACGGCGGAGGAAGATCCGCTGATAGTCCGGGATGGTCTAAGGCTCGTGCTTGCATTAGTCGGTGACAGCATACCATCTCCGTTCTCGATACTTTCCGCCGGGCTTTTACTACTTACCTCTTTGAAAATATCGCATGCTGACATGGGCACCGTGCAATTGTTGGCGTTACCTTGCAGTCGCTGTTCGTCTGCTTGACTGGCTGGCGTTGAGAGAGATAACCCTGACCGACAATCAAGATGAAACCCCTCTGTCCATGACAAATACTGTAGGAGCCCAAGATGAGGAGGCTGCAAGGCCTCTGTGATCGTTGTCTTGGACGAACTTGGAGTTCGAGGATTGGCTTTCGGCACCCCAGTCACACAACCCCAGTCAGCTGTGTACATGCAAATGAACCGGGGCGGGGAAGCCAATGTTGGGTATGAATCGTGGCTAGCCGCAGATATACATCTAATAGACATTGCCCTTGTCTCATGCTTCAAGTTTTGGATGGTTGACTCGATATAGTCTATAAACATGCCCTAGCAAGCTATATAATATTACAAATATGGTATCATGGTGCTCGTCAGTCTCGATTCTTTTTCTTTTCTTGGTCATAACTCAGTCCTAGACGTGCGCGCAGCCTATAACTTCGTCGTCCGGATCTCCTCAATCGTCTTCTGTAACCCCTCAATAACAACCCCCCACTCAATCTCATGCACCTTGTGCTCAAATGCATGCAGATCCTCATCAGCCCCCTTCACAAAGGGTATCTCTCTGACAAGGATCGGCTTCCCCATATCCACTTCCGATATGACATTATGGATCATGACTCCGGTCCTGTCAATTTTGCCATCGAGCCATGCCTGGTGAGCTCGTTCAATGGCATTCTGCAGTAGGAAACAATCAGCAACCGGACTCAAAGGCACATGCCATGTTCACCAAACGACGTACCGCTCCGTTGAACTCGCCGGGCAATGCCGGATGCAAGTTCACAATTCTAAGGCCCTTGGCCTCTAAAGGTCCCAAGAAACCCTCCGAGAGCACATGCATGAACCCCAGACAGGCCACCAAATCCGGGTTATCCTCTAGCACAAGTCTCGCGAGCTCGGCATCGTACTCTTCTCTTGCGCGTTGCACACCCTCCGGGGTCGCGGGCTGTTGTTTCTTGTACTTCACGAGGTTGTGGTATTGCGTGGGAATGTCGGCACGTCGGGCACGTTCCAAGCCAAAGGCGTCTTTGCGGTTGGAGATGACTCGCACAATTTTTGCGGGGAGGGTGGTGTCGTCAATGACGGCTTGAAGATTGGTTCCGGAACCGGATATAAGGACTGTCATGCGAATTGGGTCCATTTCCTCTTCGTCGTTCTGGGCTCGAGATCCCTGTTCTATAATTTGATGTTGTTCGCCTTTGTCAAAGACTCTTGGTAATTGAGCACGTCTAACCTTGATCTTGTCAATGGCTTTCCAGTTAATCATTAGAGTCAGACTAGCCAGCTCGTGCCTGTCTCTGAAAGGTCAATTTGGTATAAGGGCAAGGAGGTATGGTGATATCAAACTGGAAATTATCGATCAATCAATCTCCGAGCGCGGGGCAGGCTGACTTAGTCATCAGAACTAACGCGGGGCCGATCCCCTGTACTGAGTATACCTCTGTACTATACGGAGTACATGTGTAGAGAACTACATGTAGAACACTAGTACGAGTATGAAAGCACACATGTAGTCAGTCATGTAGTAACTTATTAGCTGACAGAACTCCGTGAATCATTTGACGCCTAATGAACTAATAGAACGCTCTATGCTACCGGGGAAATAATACAGCTCCATGTTAAAACCCATTTTCCCCAGACATGAAAAGGTAAAACGTTATAACATCCCATGCTAAACCAAACCTCATGTCATGTCCGTTAGCAAGAATATCACAGTGATACGACTTGACTTGACTTGAATCGCACCCTGACCCCGACGACCAAAACCAAAACGATGCGATGCAGCAATGGATATCTGACGGGGAAGAACAAAGATGCAAAGATATAGGAAAGCTGCTAGAAAACAGCACCATGCTAAATAATCTGACAATAATATGAAAGTGAACTCGTAGGTTTGATGGCGATCAAGCGGCTGCCGCGCGCGGCGCTTGCGACGGCTCGGCGCCCGCCTTGTCACCGACACCCTGGCCCCGACATAGCGGACAAGAATTGCGACCTGTAGTTAACCACTAAGAATATTTTAGCTTCATACTAACCAGAGGAAGTCATGCAATCTGACGTACCTGGTCAATACAGTCACGGTGATAAACATGCTCGCATTTCGTCAACTGCCGAAGCTCTTCCGCCGCTTCGTATTCGCTGAGGCAGATCAAACAGCGCTCGCCTTCGGATATTTGGATAGTACGAGCGCCATCAACAGCCTCTGCTGATAAGACGCCACCGTATTCCACCACACGAAACAGCCCTCCTGCTGAAGTTAGGTCGTCCTGGGTAGCAACTGGAGGCTTTACAGGGCCAAGAAGTGATGACAGTAAGACCATATCTTCGTAGGTCGGGTTCTGCAAGCAGTGTTAGAGAATTTCCCAGAGAACATCTATGGTCACTTACATCAGTAAACAGACTGGGCGCGGCAAAGGCAGGATGATTCTCCGAGAGGTTAGTTCCAACCACGTAGATCAACCAGCTTCTCCCAGGAGTTGTGTTATGGTTATCAGGTTCTACAACCCCATTACGTCTCGCCGCCCCAGAACCTAATTGCTCGCGGTGGCGCGCAAACTCGGAGTCGCTTCGGCGTCGCTGACGGGTTGCGCCGGCGGGGAGGCCCTCATCTAGGTTATCCACGGTAGAATGAATAGAACGGTTTTCATTGAGTTGTGAAAGGACGTTGGGCGACATAGCGGACGTGGTAGATAGTCTCCGATTTGGGGTCGAAGCGCCCGATGAAACAGCCGAAAGCCCCGGTTCCGCCGGGGTAGACGGGGGGGGATGCGGGCCCGGTGGGCTCTCAGAGATAATCGAAGGTAACGATGAAGGTGTGCCGCGGCTGCCAGCATCAGACAGCCTCCGCAATGAGTTTGGCAGCACTGGCTGGGATGTAATATTTTCATTGGGGGCAGGCACATTAGGTGGCGCAGGGCGAGACGAAAAAGGGCCCGGTCGTGACCCGGCGCGGGGCTGGAAAGTTCCTGGCGTGAAGATAGGTAGTCTAAGCAGGGCATCCAGGCCGCCGGGGAGCCCCCCGGTTTGTTGATCACCACTAGGACCGTTCCCGGTTGGGACAGACCTTACTCCAATCACAACAAGAGTAACAGTTCGTCCCTCCGCTCCGTCAGCACGTTGATCGTTGTCCGTGACATCGCCATGGTTTGTGGTGTTGTTCGAATCAGTTCTTGTACGACCTGATGCGTCAGACGATCGCGAAGTGTCGGAATTAGCAAACCGGAAGACTCTCATAAAGTTTACTGGAGTCGAGGGTCGTTCGTCTTCTAGGTTATTAGTTGCGTCTCCAGCAGCTGGCGGTCCGGTGGCGGCACGTGATAAACCTTGTATGAAATTCTCCAGAGAGCCGTCCGAACCATCATTGCCCAGAGATGGGATATTGGGCAACGCAGGGCCAGCGCCACCTGAGAGTTGGGCGGCAATGTGGGTAGCTGCGAGTTGGAGAAGACGCGACAAGGGCGTTGGTTCTTCTCTGCGCAGAGCCCTTGAAGGCCGCGCCCGTAATAAACTCGGAAAATGCCGCGTACTAGACTGGCCCTGGGATGACAGCATGCTTGAGGTGGGCTGCGAATTTGCTACTACAGGCTCAACAGAATCAAGTTCGTTGGGTGTATCGAAGTCCATATGACCATCAATGGGACCAGGGTGGGGGATGAATCCGAGAGGATCGGGATTCTGAAAGTGATAAGGGTCCTCTGTGCCCTGCTCAGAAGCCGGTTCCGACGAAGGCGGGCCAAACATTTGGGCGATAGGGGTTGGCAAAGAATGTCCAACACGGCGTAGGCGGACAGGCCGGCGCCAACTCCATCCAGTTTCATCTGAGCCCTCCGTCGAAGAGCCGGAAGGTCCCGACTGGCCATTATTGCTCGAGGATGCGTCATTCCTCGGAATGAAGTAGGGGGCGCGAAGCGAGCGCCTTCGGCCACTACCTCTTGAGCTTAGAGAAGCAAAAGGACTGAACCGAGTACTGCCATGATTCACTTCCGATCTTGGTATAGTCCTGGAAACAATGCCATGTCGATGAGCGTGGCCTTCAGCGGGTGTTTCCTCTTCACTATTCAATAGTCCTCGAATAACAGAATTCGGCAAAATCCTAGACCCCAATCTCGACATTGTGGATTGTCTCCTTGCCGCTCGGGCGAGAATCGCAGAATTATAATCCTGTTCGCTGGCTTCATTCTGTAAGGCGGCTTCTTCCTGTATACTTCCCATTTGCCCTGAACCGCCCGAGATGCCAGATGTTGCCATCATCGAATGCAACGGATCGTCCAACGCCTCGCCGGAATGCGCCATCTGTACATCGCTGTCTATATGCTGTTCTGCCTGGTTACCAGAAGCCCCGGGCCGCTCCGTATTTTGGCTGTTATTCATGTCTTCATCCCTAATACGGCTATGACGTCGCTGACGAGGTGCGGGGGACTCGGTTGTATTGTGATGCCGATGTTCTCGTTGAGTAGAAGAAGACTGTCCCATAGTAACATCAACGTAAAGACAGAGAGTGGCGAAGAGAGCTTATAAACCACCTACTGCCATCCGCAGGATGACTAACAAGATGTTAAGATTAGTAAAGGTCGAACGGCAGTCAGGAACACAATGCAAGTTCAAACAACATGGAAAGAGAAGTGCCAAATCTGCTATGGAGCCGATGACGGAACACCGGAAGCTGCCCACTCGGCGGCGCCACCAGCGCTCTATCACTATATGGCCGGATATCAGGACAGTGAATGCACTTACCATTGGATAGTTCAAGCCAGACAATAAGGCTCAGCCTAATTCGCGTCTTGAATTATGCAAAAAGCGTGTTAATTAGTGTCGGCTGAGTTGCGTCTCAGCGGGCAGAGTATCCCGTAAGGCGGCAGGCCACACAACGTTTTGTCCGTGTTTGGAGAGCGGGACTCTCTTCAGAGTCTCAGCGAATACGATCAAATTGACTCAAAGGGCCGGTATGAGGGGTTCGCGAGAATATAACGTACTCCGGAGTAGGATCGGAATTCGATGTCGAAGCGGAAGAATAAACGGCGAGGCAGGGTATTCGTTAGATGCGCCGAGGGCGGCGAGCAGCAGCGTGGTTGAAAACCGCTACGACAATGATGAGTAATAGAATCGAGAAAAACGCAGGGGCGCGAACAATGGAGAGTATGTACGGAGTGGCCTAGGGGGGCGATGTGTGAGGGTGAAAGCGGATGCTGGAGTGAGAAGAGAGGCTGATGGCAGATGATGTGACGACGTAGATCGAGGCAGGTGAGCGATAACAGGCGTTACTTGCCTGTCGGGTGCTGACAGTGAGCAAGGGCCGACTACATGTAGTAGTACCACGTTGGTAATCACTACTCGACGCTTCTACAAGAGTCTCAGAGTCAGTTCTGTTGGCTTATATGGTTCGCCCAAGAAGTATTAATAGCTTGAAAGTGATCCAGAGCCGTGGAAAGGAGTGGTTGAGCATCACAGACATTGGTTTTATGGCGGTTTCGCCTTTCGGTTTTGGGCTTAGTTCAAACGGCAAGACTTGTCTTGTATTAATAATTACCCCTCGGTAACTAGGGTACTAGTATACTCCGTATAACGCTAGCATGCATTTAGCGCTGTACCTGATGATCATGTGATGCTCCGGAGTTGAAATGATACAGTCACATGTCAGTCGAGAAGCCTAGTTTTAGTGCCTGGATGCCTTGCGGAGAAAATGCGAGTACTATCCCGAACGGCTTCCAGTACTTCATCCTCGAGTTACATGGGCATTTCAACCAGTATCCTTCACCATTCCTCCTCCTCAAGGTCAAGGCGCAGCTTCCGGAAGTCGGAACGAAAGCCCTAGGATTCTGGAAAACTGAATCTCTACTAGATGGTCGTTTAGTCCACATTTGGGGGAAGTGCTACGGACAGGCTGATCGGTCTTGTCACTGAAATCATGGCATTTGTTCCCTCGGCATCAGCTTTTTCCTTACCACTTCCCCCATGGCAGCAAGGTCGCAGCCTCCGGGTTGCTCAGTATGAGCCCATACAAACCAGGCCAAACAAGCGCAAGACCGTGGACGGCACAGATGCTGAGACCGAAGGCGATTTCGGTGAAACAACTGATGTTGTGTCGGACTCTGGCCGATCTGTTATTCTTTCTCCTGAGGAAGAGCACCAGTACCGCGTTGCGGGTCTTTCATTTGATCAGGAATTGCCCTCTACCAAACATTTTCCTCACGCTCCAGCCAAAGAAGGGGACCTGGGAGTCAAGAAAACGGACGGTAAACTCAAGGCTGGGGACAGCGAAGACAAGAAAACGGAACGGCGGGTCAATCATCACGGCTCGGTTCTAAAAAAACTATCAGAGCTCTCGCCGCCGATATATGTACCTCAGTCCGCAGCACAGCAGGGAAAGCTCCGGTTTCATCACCTTGCAGTGCTTACGTCTGTACTCCATCGGTGCCTACTCGATGGCGATTACATCCGTGCTGGAAGAGCCTGGGGCTTGATCATCCGCGAGCAATTTAGTGGCATCGCCATGGACGTCCGTACTGATGATCGCTGGGGTATTGGAGCCGAAATATTACTGCGGAAAGACTGCCAAATATCCAAGGGGGGCTTTCAAGGTCGGCAGACCGACTCTAGCTCACACGAAGGCTCTTCAAGGCTTTTTTTTACTAAAAAGGGATTTGAAGATGCCAAGCAATACTACGAGAGCCTCATTATCCAGTATCCATTCCAGAAAACTTTACCGGGCGCCACCAGCGCGTTACATTTCTACCCGGCTATGTTCGGACTATGGATATATGTCGCCTCTGAAGAGAGCACGAGTGAACGGAGAGCGCTTGAGCAAAAGGATCCGGCTTCATTAACAGAGCTCTCAGACGAGCACGAGGGTGGATCCGAGATTGGCGGTCAAGAGGGTTGGTGGGAGAAGTATCAGAGTCTCGCAGCTGTTATCAGGAAGAAGGAGTTGAGAGAAGCTGATGAGATAGCTGAGAGAATGGATGCCATCCTCACATCGCCACCATATTCAGACAGCCCCGAGTTGCTTGAATTACGGGCTATGGTGTCCCTGTGGATTGCTGACCTGGTCATCTCCAGCTTAACTCCTGGAGGCAACAACCTTGACGAGGACCTCGAAATGGGTACTAGTGACGGCGGCGATGCTTTCATGTCCACAGAGCAGCCTCACGAGGTTGAGGCGAGGCGAGAAAAGCGAGAAGCCATAACAAGAAGACAAAAGGAGATTGAAAGGTCGCAGGAGCTCATGCTAAAAGCTCAGGAACGTAAACAAAGCGTTTCTTCAAGACTGCAGGCTCTGCGTGTCAGCCGCGAGGCCCGCGACAGCTCACTTAGCGACTAGAACCGGGATTTGATTATGTACAAAAATATATAGAAATTCACTGTACAATACACCAACACATCCTCTTGAACATGCAATTCTGACCACGAAGAAACTGACCATAATTCTTCGCATGTACTATTCTGCAAGTATAGAAAATTATTCTAGCTAACTGTTCGCTCCGGTTACATTGCAGCAAAATGGTATCCTAGCCTACTAGGTCCAAGACCAGTAATATGCCTAAAGCATGAGGTAAGCTCCGCATCCGTTTCGCGTGCCTAAGGATCCCACGCGTCCCACGTCCCAACAAACCCCCAGCTCCTAAACACTCACTATAAACCTAATGGTTGACACCGCTACTAATCAAATCTAACCAATAAACTGTTTCATACCCCAAACCCCCATATTCGGCATGATACTCGCCTTTTCTCCCCGCATTCTAGCAAATATCACCTAAAACATGGGGGTTGGGGACTATGTCCACTCCAAGGAGAACCGCCAACACCAGCCTTGGGCAATTGAGCCAACAAACCAGGCAAGACAGGCTCTTGCTGATCAAGCTCGGGTTGAAGTGCCGCCAACGGCCCTTATTGCACCCGTGCCAACTTCAGACAACCGGCAAATGCCAGTAGATCGATATGGCACGCCATTCCGCGATCAGGTGGCCGGAGAGAAGCCTATGCACAGAGATGCATTCGACACTGATGTGGAAGGTATTGACGAGTCAACCATCGCTGCTACAAGCGTGATTGGGTTCGATGAAGCCCCATTTAGGCTGCCACCTGCCTCCCAGATGGACGCCAATGCAACTGCAAACGCACATATAAGCCACCCATATGAAACACAGCGTCATTCTCCTCAATTACAACAAGAGCAACAGCAGCAGCAGCCATCTTCTTCTCCAACTCGCCAGCTCCGCACGGGCCGTCGTGCCAATGAATCTAAGTGGTACGAGGGTCTAGGTGACAGAGCGTTAAAATCAGCGGGGTTCGACTTGGACGACCTGGACGCCACAAGCCAGCATACTTCTACAGCCGGCGATGACGAGCAGTCTAATGATACCGACGACCCGCGCTTTGTACCTAGGTATCGTGCAGCAGAAGAGCCACTCAGCAGAAGGCTTCAGAACTTCTGGACCGCCAGTCGGAGGACGACCTACCAACCTGATACGGTAGAGCATACAGAGCCTACGAAGACACAGTCGTTCATTCCAGTTGCTTCGACGGCGAAGCCACTTCCTGCGAATAGCAGAAAAGTCACACTCACGCGAAGTATGACCGCAACCCCGAGGACTCGATTCAGCCCACCTAAGCCATCTCTCCTCGACCGCTTAGACTTGACACCTACGCGGCGTAGCCCGGGTCTCACTAGAACACACTCCAGAAAAGAAAGAGAGCGGGAGGGAGAAACCACCAGAACCGCCGACGACACCTTCAGAGCCTCAAACGAAGGCCTCGGCCTATTCACTGACACTCGCACAAACGCAGGCGCAGACGATAGCCTCCAATCCCTGAACGCCTTCGACATGACCAACTTCGACGACCTCGAAAACGATTCCTCCATGAACGACCCATTCTCGCGCCGCGCTTCAATAAGATGGGTCGGCCCTCCAGAAGCAGACACGCCGCCAACTCACACCCCTACGCACGTCAACATCAACCCAAACCCAAAGCCGGCTCTCAAGAAACGCCACCTCGAGCCCGACTACCCGCCCGAAATCCTCAGTACCAAATCCTTCACCGAACTCCAAGAAGAACCCTTTGACCGCACGCCCAACCCCAAGGTATCTCAACCAGACAAAGGGACACCCCCTGAAATTGGTGCGGACGAAGGAAAAATATCGTTCCTGCTTCGACTCTCCGATCAAGAGCGCGGGGAGTATTTCAATAAGCTTTCAATGAACGAATGGGAGGGGTGTGGTGATTTATTGATCGAGGAGTTTAGCAAGTTGATGACGAAGATGAAAGACTTGCGGCATGCGCGGCGCAGGACGGCAGCGGTGTTTGAGGCAGAGGTCAAGAGACGCAATGATATGGTTGAGGAGCAGTCGGTGGAGATTTCGGGCAAGTTTGATGCGATGAGAGCCGGTGGTGCGGAGGTTCTCCGTGGGCGTTCGCCTTGAAGGCCCTGTACTAATTGATTCTTAATTACTTACCCCCCTGTGGCGATATATCCCAGACTTTTATATGTTGAGTAGGATTGACTTGTTCATACTATACTTCTGCTAGGTTTAGGGTGTTGAGGGTGTTTATGGGCTGGCTACTATGGGGTGTTGTACAACGTGTCCAAGAACAGTTAGATATAGCTTATTTATGTTATCAATGAGCCTACCCAGGTATCTAGTGCAATATCGATCAATCAAGTGATCAATTCCGTCTTATAACACAAACGCTTGAACTCCAATATATGCCAGAAAGAAGAACTCCTTGATTTGCGGGAGGAAGTCTGATTACCGAAACCAGCAGTAATCCAGAAATAGACCATGAACCAGAACGAAGGCCGCCAAAAACATCCGGCTAAACTTTATGTCCTTATTGATGACAGAAAAGATTATTTAGGCAATGTGCCTTGCTTCACAAGCAGGGCAGATATCCGCTTGTAGTCTTCGAGTAAGGCGCTTACGTCGCCAATTGTAAGCTCGTTTGCACTTTGAACCTGAATAAAACGTTGAATCGGCGGATCAAACTTGATGTCGCCCGCCGGAACTTTCAGCCGATTTGGTAGAGAAGGGACTGCAGGAGACTCTGGGGTGGCCCGGCCAAAGCCCCTGATCATTCCCGGGATATGATTCAAAGGATTGATCGTGTTTCCAAAGCTTCTGACCGATTCCAGGGTCGGTGTTGGCAACGCAGAGCTTGCGGTAGAAGCACGACCGTCGTCTTTGGATGCGGTCGTAGCTATCGACGTCCTGGAGCTGCCATATGTTCGCACACTGTCGGTACTACGATCACGAGGGGTCCGCTGTCCAGCAACTAGCCCGGTGAATGTGTCTTCTGCCTTGGAACCGATACGCCTGAGCCGGGACGGCTCTGGCTGCTCCTTTGCATTGTCTTCCTTATCCAAGTGAGCACTACCACTAGTTGCAGGAGACGTAACTAGACGTCCAGCCTCTGCCAGTGTCTTTGGCAGTACAGGCCCCGCTGCTCCATCTTCACCTGGTGGTTGGTTGGATTGCAGCTCTTTTAGACGGCCAAACAAGAAATTGAAGCTGCTGTCTAGCGTGGCGCTAATGTTTTTCAACCCTTGATCAGCAGTATTACGAACAGCGTCGTTAGCAGCCCCGAGAACCTTTGCAGGAGGCTGCAAGAATGTATTCAGTCGGCCTTGCTGGGTGGGTGCGGCGGCGGCCAATGTCTCGGATGGCTCGGTTCCAATCGGCTTTGGTGGTTCTGCAGTGCCAGTCACAGACGAAACAGAAGATGTGGGCTGTTGCAAAGTCGGCTGAGGGGGCGGAATAGTTGCAGCAGGTGATGCAGAGTCGCCCGCAAAAGCCTTTAATCCTTCTTGTCCTTCCTCCGCGCGGAGCTCGGAAAGGTCTACATTCTCAAGGAAGCTCACCGCAGCCTCGAGATTCGTGAGGCAATATGCGGTTTCGCCATCGACTTTATTGCTTGTCCTGAACCTTTGAATGAACAAAAGATTGCTTATGACGTTGATTCCTTCAGGCGGACAAGTGACTAGCGTGTAAATGAGGGCTGGCAGAATCTCGTCAGCGGAAGACGACGAAGGTAACAGCTTAGTGAGAGCATCAACGATTGCCTTGTGTGATGCAGCGAGGTGTCGAAGCTTTCCTAATGGATACCTTTCATCGTTCATCTTCATGAGAAAACCGCGGGCAGTCGCAAAGCAGTCATCGGCATCCTTTTGGCTTTTATCATCGACCGCCGTGAGATCGATATCAACACCGAGCTCTTTCAGGCTGATTCCAACCAAGAGCAAGGCTGCCGTTTTTGATCGCAACTTTTCATCGCGAATTTCATCTAGTGTACTCTTATGCCGCCAGATCTTGTCATAGACGCTTTCACAGACTCGCCGCTCCACAGCCTCTTCGAGAACGACTTGCTTGGATGCAAGAAGCTTTCGAGCCATCCGCTTCTCTGTCACCTCGGATGCCGTTAGCATTTGGCGGCTGGGAGCACCCGTGTTTTTCCTATCGGGTGCGTAGGGTGAAGGGTCGCGATTTATTCGAGTAGCAAGCGCAGAGATATGAGTGGCTATGTGGGATTCGGCTCGAATGTAAAAGTCTTCGAAAAGCGTCGATATTCTGTCTATTGTTGGAGGAGACGAGTGTACTCGAGCAGTCAAAGAGTTTACGAATCTATATAGGAGAATTAGCAATTTCGATGTGGAATTGGACGAGATCCATACCGGTCAGTGAGACTGATCAGCTCAATTGGGAGCTCCTCCGGCTGGTCCGATACGCCCCGGGAGAGTACAGAAGCCTCATCGCCGCCTGGACCATGTTCTGAAGGCGATGCATCTGATTTTTCAAACACGTCCGGACTGTTATTTTGATTGCCATCGTTTCCCGAGAGGCTCAGCGGGAGCGCATCCGATTCTACCGACTCCGGGACGGACTGTACGGTCTTTGCCCTTGAGCGAAGCAAGACACTACTAGAGTCAGTATTGTCCATCCGAGGAAATGACCGCGTTGAATGGAGGCGCGGCTTTGCGCCAGGGTCGGAAGACATGGCAACAGGAGCTCACGAGCTGGCCCCGCAAGCTCGGAGCTCTGATGGCAGTCGGAGATACCCAGAAACGCCGGGGTTTGTGGACAGGGTATGGAAATAGAGGTAAGAGTATAACAAAGAACGTTATTGAACAAATTCAGGCATCTCGAAACGCTCTCCGGACTCCAGCTCCGTATGACCATGGATCCGGAGGATGTGGAAGGCCAGGTGACGCGGTCTAGGCTATGCTAGGCTCACGTGATCGTCCTCTCCGCAGCGGAGTGCGTCACTGATAAGTGCCTCCCGTCGCAGGTGAGCGTCTCTCTATCAGTATCGAGTCCATCGGCCGTGCGCTCTGATTCTCCTTTCTTAGTGTCTGCATCGACATCGTCATCTTTACTATGGAAAGGCCTCATAGGTGGACGAGGAAACGGTATTTGATGGACATGGGCTTCTACACCTTGCTCATGTCTCTTGCACTTCCGGCTTGCGTCTCCGCTTATCAGCAACCCGTATACTTCGGGTCTCAAGACTCGTCCCCGTTCATTCCTCCACAAGTCCCCTTGACTGACCCTCCGTCGCTCTCTGGGACGCATGAGTTTGTAAGATCATGACCAGCTGTGTTACGTTGGTGATGCAGGAGCGCTGACACGCCCTAGACCCTTCGCCACATCGTTCAGCGAGGGGCTTATGAGTACCCCGAACTCCACAGGAGACTTGATATCAAACCCCACACTCAATTACGAGCCATATCAGAAGATGGAGTCGAAGAATCCGATATCGCAGTTCTAAATGTGCCCTTTGTTGCATCCTCCGAGCCGATCACCATTGAGCGATTAGCAGATCGACGTCTATCAGTCATCGAGGAACACTTAGCGGCTGCAAGGTCTACAGGATCAGCAGTTACGCTTGAATCCTCGCAATGGTCTATGGACACTGTGGCCGCCCCGAACGTTACAGACAAAAAGACTGTCCTGACTTTCGCGAAAATGACGGCAAATGACTACATTGAAGTACCAGGGACCGAGGACTGGGAAGAAATACATGGTAAACTCAACTACTCCAGGAGTTTTGGCTGGCAGAAGGATGGGCTCCGGGGTCATATTTATGCAGATAAAACGAACAGCACTATCGTTATATCGCTTAAGGGAACGTCTCCCGCCCTTTTTGACGGGGCCGGAACGACGACCAACGATAAGGTAAATGACAATCTCTTCTTCAGTTGCTGCTGTGGCCAGGGCGGCTCCTATCTCTGGCGAGAGGTCTGCGACTGTCAGAAAACTGCCTTCAATGCCAACTTGACCTGCATCGTTGAAGCCATGAATGACGAAAACCGATACTATCGTGCCGCAGTTGACTTGTACTCTAATGTTACCGAACTATATCCGGAAGCGAATGTCTGGTTGACGGGCCATTCCTTGGGCGGTGCTATGTCTAGTCTACTCGGGTTGACGTTCGGACTGCCTGTGGTCACTTTTGAAGCTGTGCCGGAGGCACTTCCCGCCGCTCGACTCGGCCTACCAAGCCCTCCCGGAAATGACCCAGGTCTACCTCAAGCAAGAAAGTTCACGGGGGCATATCACTTTGGCCATACTGCAGATCCTGTTTACATGGGAACTTGCAATGGCGTAAGTTCCGCGTGTACGTGGGGCGGCTATGCCATGGAGTCCGCATGCCATACTGGCCAGATGTGCGTTTACGATACAGTTGCAGACAAGGGTTGGCGCGTCGCGCTTGGTACGCATCGCATCAGAGCGGTGATCTCAGATGTTATTGACGTATATGATGATGTACCGCATTGCGCGCCAGAAGAAGAGTGCTATGATTGTGAGTTGTGGAAGTTTTTCCGAAGTAATGGCTCTGAGATTACTACGACGACCTCAACCGCGACCTCTACAACCACAACTACTTTAACGAGGACGACCACTTGTAAAACGCCTGGATGGTGGGGATGTCTCGATGATAGTACGACCACCGAACCCCCCACAACTACCACTACGACAACGTCTACCTGCAAAACTCCTGGTTGGTTTGGATGCAAGGACCCGACGAGTACTACGGCCACAACCACAACTGAGGCCCCTACCACCACGACAACTTGCAAGGATCCAGGATGGTTCGGTTGTCGGGACCCCACATCACCTGCAACCTCAACCTCAGCGCCTCAAACATCCACTTGTGCAACCCCGGGTTTTTTCTGGGGATGTCATGATCAGACTGCTGCCGGCCACGTCATCACACCAGCACCAGTCCTCCTGATCGATCTCTGAAGCCAGCCTACCCTTCAGCAGACATTTTCTTACGACCATATACGAACCACGTAATCCTCTCACATTTGGCGTATCTTACAGTAAACTTTGGTTTTTGATTCGGACTTGGCGTTTCCCAACAGGCGTTAGGGCTGCCTTACTCGAAGTCGCTGTTTTGGATACAATTTAGCATTACTTAAACTATCATCACCGAACCTTGCATTCTTTTCAGGTAGGCTAGTTTGCCGGTTTTGTTTAGTTTACATAGCATTAGATCAGTATTATATTGAATTAGAATCTCAGCCTTGTCTTCAGTACGCACAGTAACACTTATGTCTGGCTTACATCTTATATTCATCGGTCAAGGATCAGTGTGATGATCTAACATCAAGTAGATTTAGATCTAATCAAAAGGAAACTAAATTACAAACGAGCCCGAGCCTCAGTAACCTTGCCCTCTGTCGCCTTCTCAATCCTCGCCCCAAGGTCAGCGTTTACGCGACGGAACATGCCATACGTCGCCTGGCGGACTCGGGGGTGAGCATTGCACAAGTGTCCCGCAATATTCCCGACAAAGTTCTCCTGCTGTCCGGGCTGGCGCCCAAGAACCTGCCAGAGCCCGTTCGCCTGGACAAAGTCCTCATCCGTCACAGGCAACTGCTCGGTAACGACAGCGCCGGCCCATTTCTCGTGTTCCTGAGAGGCCTTGACAGGCTTGTACTGCAATTGGCGGAAGGTGGAGGGGTAGTTGGGGTTTGCGCCGTGGTTGCCGTGCACGCTCATTGCGCCGTCGCGGTGGAAGGGCGTGAATGCGCGCAGCGGGCAGTTGACGGGGATGGACTGGTAGTTCGGGGTGCCGAGGCGGTGGCGGTGCGTGTCGGGGTAGGAGAAGAGGCGGGCTTGCAGGACAGGGTCGGCGGAGGGTTCGACGCCGGGCACGAGATGGGACGGGGAGAAGGCGGCCTGTTCGACCTCGGCGAAGTAGTTCTCCGGGTTCTTGTTCAGGGTGAAGCGGCCGAAGCGGCGGAGGGGAACCTCGGATTGCGGCCAGACCTTGGTGAGGTCGAAGATGTTCCAGCGGAATTTCTCGGCTTGTTCTGGGGACAGCGTCTGCACGTAGCAGGTCCAGGAGGGGGTTTCGCCGCGCGCGATCGCGTTGAAGAGGTCCTGTGTGTGCCAGTCTGGGTTCTCGGCTGCGAGACGGCCAGCTTCGGCGTCTGTGAAGGTCTTGTTGCCCTGGTCTGTCTTGAGGTGCAGCTGGACGTAGTTGAAGGTGCCGTCGGGCTTGATCCACTTGTAGGTGTGGCCGGAGTAGCCGTTCATGTGGCGGTAGGAGTAGGGGGTGCCGCGGTCAGAGAAGAGGTGCATGACCTGGTGGACGGCCTCCTGGTGGGTGGAGAGGTAGTCCCAGAACATGGTGGCGTCCTTGAGGTTGGTTTGCGGGTTGCGCTTCTGGGTGTGGATGAACATGGGGAATTTGCTGGGGTCGCGGAGGAAAAACACCGGCGTGTTGTTGAAGACCCAGTCCCAGTTGCCCTCCTCGGTGTAGAACTTGCAGGCAAAGCCTCGGGGGTCCCGCGCGCTGTCAGGGGATCCCTTTTCACCACCGACGGTCGAGAAGCGCACAAAGGTCTTGGTCTTCTTGCCGACGCCCTTGAGCATGTCGATGGTGGTGATGTCGCTGATGTCGTCGGTGACTTCAAACTCGCCATAGGCGCCTGCACCCTTGGCGTGGACCACTCGCTCGGGGATGCGCTCACGGTCGAAGTGAGCAAGGATGTCGATGAGGTTGAAGTCCTGCAAGAGGAGAGGTCCGTTGGGGCCTACTCGCTGGGATGCTTGGGGATCCATTACCTGTGGATGTTAGCCTGTCTCAATAGCAGCTTTGGATGATTGACCTACAGGGCATCCATTGGAGGTAGTGTAGACCGGAGTCTCATTGTAGCGGTAGGTCTCTGCAAGGCAATGCGTTAGATCGATACAGAAACTGGGTCTAGAGAGATGACTTACTCTGCTCGTCGTCCTGGCCCATTGTGACGGTAGTGGAGTATAGCCAGCAAGTCGAAGAAAATTGAAGAAAGAGGGAGGCCGGAGGGGATGCGGGGATTTTATAGAACTCCTCAGGCCGTGAGGGGACAGCAACGCCAGATATGCACCGTTTGAAACTGCTGCTTCGCACTAAAAAATCTATAGAGACAGCCTGGGCCAATCAGAGAGCCTCAGAAGGTCAACAATGATGCCCCACTGCTGAAACGGAAGGCCTTTCCGATCCTTTCTGTGGCCTCTCTGTTCATCGTCCGATTTCACCCCCCAGGCCATGCGATCTTCAGTCTCCCCCGCACCAGAAATCGCGGAACAATTGTGACATATCGCGGCGGAATCCAGGCCAGCCTGCTTGATCCTCGGAAGTCGGAGTATTCCGCGGCCAGCTTCCGCTTCGACCTTCCTTATCCTATCCTTATCTCGATCCATATCCCGATGGAAGCGGACGGGAATTCGTTATGAGATATAATCAGCACAAGCTCTCCAGTAACAGAATGAATCTTCTTACCGTCTAGTCCTTGCACGAGTCGAATTGCTCGCATCGCCTTCCTCTTTTTTTCCAAGGAATGTGAGACCGGGAGCGGTCCCGACCTCGCATCATCCCCGATAAGGGCAACAAATCCATACGGGGCCCTCCCCGGCCCCAAACAGACCGTTCTTGTTGGTAATCACGTCTCGCGTCACGCATCGACTGATCCCAGCCGGGCTTGTTGCTGCAAAGTTCTCCATGCTTTAAACCAGACCGTCTGGCCTGTTCCACTGACTAAAGCTCCACCGCTGTTAACGTTCTCCGCACCCCCAGGCTTCGATCCCCCAACATTGCTAGCCTGCCAATCTCATTGAGATATGTGGTTTACCCTATACCCAGCGGCCAAAAGAGAATTCGACCAAGCACGCTTGCTTTACGGTCAATCTTTATCCACATCATAGACATTGAGGGTCTGGCGCTCTTTTGCAACCCTTGGGGTTAAATGCGAGTATCGCGCCTGGCACAAACCGGGGCTAGGTATATTTCGGACGCCTAGACCGGGGCAATATCATGGTTCGAGGTCACAGTCTGCCGCTTCCCGGACCCAGTATCGTTCAATTGTATTCTTACTTGTGGGCGAGAGAGATAACATGGCCGAATTGTCGCCTTCCGCAACTCGAATATTGATAGATATCAGAATCCTGGGATTCATTGGGATACCCTAGAGCACTCTCCCGGTTCTGAGAGCACGTGCGGCTCTAAAAAAGGCGTTGCAATGTGCTCTTTGAAGGACTTGGGCAGTCCACCAAGTCAACGGCTTGGAGTGAAAGCATGGGTTTTGCTGCGGAGCCTTAAACATGCCGACCATAATGTACGATGCGACATCTCAGTTTTCTAGAAATGGACCAAAAGGAAATATGTTGCGTTTGCTTGGGGAGGGCTTTTCTCAGGCTTCACACCCCTCTGTCTTTCTGGCTACCGGTATCACCAAGTAGATCGATGCTGGAATGAACACATGCTGACCGTGGGCCAAATTGTGTGCCTAGTCAGTCAATGAGATGCAATCTCAATAAAAGCTTCCTTTTCTTGCTTGCCGGTTTCTCGAACTTCAGACCTCCGCTCCTCCGAGTCTCGGAGTGATAGGGTTCTATGAGCTATCACGCTTAGCGAGCCCGGTTGGGTGGTTATGAAGAAGAGGGCCAACCACTTGAAGGAAGCGAAAAAAGGTTCTATGGTATGGATAGAAAACGGTCTCTGCCGCTGAATGCTGTTGGGCATACGTTAGGTCTATTATCTATGGATTGGTTACGGGAGTCGAGAACTAGGTAGGCAAGCTTCTCGCGAAAGAGTCTTTTCCTTCATCGGTTTTGGGGGGCTGATCGCAACCATACCATTGTGATGTTCCTTTGATCTCGGCTACTACTTCTTCCCCCCAAATATCACTTAAGAAGTAGTAAGGACATTTGCGAAAGATGGGAGCCGGGGTCCTGCGAACGCAACTATTGGCCTGGCTGTTCCCAATCCGGACATGGCGCTGCTGACCACCTGCCGAGAACGTTCCTAAGGTTGCTTATACTGTTCCTCCGCATGCTTGAGCAGGGGTTTCTTTCTGGTCATGCTCGCTCCGAGTCTCCGGCGGCCAAACTCTGTGCAGGAGCACGTCCGATGATGATCTTTTCTAGCCCTCCCAGAGACGTGGCCCGTGAATCTCGACACCACTAAGGGCTTGGCCGCAACTCCCTTCCATGTTCAGTGGTCTGTTTTTAGCTTCCCCACAAACCCCAGCCCTTGCGAATGTCACCTTCTGGTACGTTATGCTCTCTTCGTGCTAGCGTCGCGTGCTTTTCACTTCTGTCTGGGCACTCGACCGCTCATCGTCCGGAAGAAATCTTTGTGAGAGTGGGTTGGTGTGGACCCTCCCCGAGCCCCCCCGCCGCGGATATAAATCTCTACCGGCCCATCTCGCTATCTCTTAAAACAGCTTCCCCAACGCCAAAACTGCCCCTTGTTCTGTGTCGGATGCTCCCGCCTTATAGGGTTCCCTGAAGATGGAGTCCTCCAAGACTCAGGATGTGATCACCCCAAGTCCGGTCAAAGATGAAGAGCCCTCGACTCCCAATGGCTCGTCAACGCCGATGGCCAAAATTGTTGCCAATGCAAAGGCAGCTGCTCAAAAGGAGCAAAAGATGACCCTGTTGCAGGGATTCAAACTTTACCCCAAAGCCATCATGTGGAGCATTATCATATCTACGACAATTGTCATGGAAGGTTATGATATTTCTCTAGTCAACAACTTTTACGCCTTTGACCAATTTAATCGCAAATATGGCGAGATGGGAGCGAATGGGAAGTACCAAGTTCCTGCACGGGTGAGTTTCAGCGCACTTCAAAAGCGCCGGCCCTGTTACTAACGATTGGTTATTTTGTCTAGTGGCAATCCGGTTTGAGTAACGGTGCATATGTTGGCGAAATCCTTGGTCTTTTACTTAACGGTTGGGCTTCTGAAAAATTTGGGTATCGGTACACGGTCATGGCCTGTCTAGTCCTCATTACAGCTTGGACCGCAATATTTTTTACGGCCCCCAACGTCCAAGCCTTGCTGGCTGCCGAGATCCTCGCCGGTATTCCTTGGGGAGTTTTCCAAACATTGTGCGTCACCTACGCCTCAGAGGTCTGCCCCGTTGCACTGCGGAATTATCTCACAACGTACGTCAATTTCTGCTGGGGTGTGGGACAACTGATAGGTGTCGGTGTGATACGGGCTATGATCGGTCGGCACGATGAATGGGCATATCGGATTCCGTACGCGTTACAATGGATGTGGCCGCTACCGTTGTTCATCGGGATATGGCTGGCACCGGAATCTCCTTGGTGGCTGGTTCGAAAAGGCAAAACACAAGAGGCCAAGAAATCCTTGCAGCGTTTGACGAGCCCTAGCCGGGATACCGATTTCAATGCGGATGAGACAATTGCCATGATGGTCCACACCACCGCTTTGGAGCAGAAGATCACTTCGGGCGCTAGCTACCTGGATTGCTTTAAAGGTGTGGATCTCCGGCGTACGGAAATTGTCTGCATGGTATGGGCTATCCAGAATCTCAGTGGCAACTCCTTTTCCAATTATTCGACGTACTTCCTCCAGCAGGCGGGACTCTCTGACACAGACGCATACTCTTTCGCGATGGGCCAGTACGGCATCAACATGGTCGGTGTCTTCGGTGCGTGGTTCCTCATGTCGTGGGGTATTGGCCGCCGGAAACTTTACCTTTACGGTCTATGTGGTCTCTGCGTGATGTTGCTGGTAATGGGATTCCTCGGTCTTGTTCCCGAAGAACACAAGACACAATCCTCCCTCGCGACCGGATCAATGATGCTTGTCTGGGCGTTGTTCTACCAGTTGACAGTCGGAACCGTGGCCTACTCCCTCGTCGCGGAGATTTCGACCCGCCGCCTGCAGATCAAGACTGTCGTTCTCGGCCGTATCTTGTACAACATCGTTGCCATTGTCTGCGGTGTCCTGACGCCGTACATGGTGAACCCTACAGCATGGGACTGGGGCAACTTTGCCGGCCTCTTCTGGGGAGGAATATGCTTTCTCTGCATCATTTACACCTTCTTTCGTGTTCCGGAACCGGCGGGCCGTACATTCGCTGAGCTGGACGTCCTATTTGAGCGCAAAGTTAGTGCTCGCAAGTTTGCAACTACGCAGGTCGATGTCTTTGATGAGACATTTGAGGGCAAAGTAGTTGAGCACTACCAAGGCCAAAAAGAACATCCGGGCGATCCAGAGAGACAAGCCACCAGCGTGTTTTGAGCTATGCCCTCAAATCGTGACGCTCTACCGACTAATATCAACTAATGATTGTACATAATACGTTACGAGGCAACGAATGTATCAAAGCATATAATAATAACATCAATTCAGTCAGGTTCATTATCAGTTTCCCGTACTCAATGGTATATACTAATTTTGAGCGCAGCTGCTTACTCGTGCGACCATTCAGGCTTCTTCTTTTCCGAAAACGCAGTCATTCCTACCCCATGTTAGTGAAAATCTCAAGACCAAAAAGGGAAAAAGAAATCGTACCAATCTTCTGATCCTGGCTCCCAAACAAGCCATGGAACAGCCTCCGCTCATATTCAACACCCTCCCTGATTCCCAAATCTTGACTTTTGTTCACGACCTCCTTTGCCGCAACAGTAGCAACCCGACTATACCCCGCAATTGTCTCCGCAGTTTTAACGGCCTCCGCCAACAGCTCCTCCTTGCCGCCCTCCACAACCTTCGCTGCAACCCCCCACTCACCAGCCTCCTTGCCGCTAAAGTTCTTTCCCGTGAGAATCAGTTCCATTGCCTTGCTCTTGCCCACCGCAGCCGTGAGACGCTGCGATCCTCCGGCTCCAGGGATAACGCCAAGCTTGATCTCGGGCTGTCCGAAGGTGGCATTGGCTGTGCAGTAGATGATATCGCACATTAGGGCAAGCTCGCACCCGCCGCCTAGGGCGTATCCCGAGACAGCGGCGATCACGGGCTTGCGGATTGAGGTTGCGAGGTGCGACCAGGGGGCGATGAAGTTGCTGGTGTAGGCCGAGGCGAAAGTTAAGGGAGCCATTTCTTTGATATCGGCGCCGGCTGCGGGGCAAAAATATATCGAATATTAGCATGGAGGATTGGAATGGAGAGACGGTGGCGCGGTGTCGTACCCGCGAAAGCCTTTTCACTCCCTGTGATGACGATGGCGCCGATGTCTTTGCTTTCGTCGTATTTGGAGAGCGCATCGTTTATTTCTTTGAAGAGCGGGCTGGAAAGGGCGTTGAGGGCTTTGGGACGGTTGAGGGTTACTATAGCGCTTTTGTATTAGTGATCGGAGAATATAGCTTCGCTGTTCTGCGGACGTACTCAAGCCGACTCCCGGCTTTGGGGTCGAGGTGAGAATGTGCTCATAGCTCGGAGAAGCGGAAGAGTATAAGCGGACGCGGGCGAAGATGGTCGCGGTTCTGGGGGCGAGGAATCGTGAGGATTGGCGGGCGAACATGATGATGTATAGCTCAATTGACAGTCGATTGAATAATGACAATGACAACGTTCCAAGTCTCAAGAATGAGGAAGTAGATAGTACTCCGGAGCTACCTTGGGTTCCCCGCAGCCGATGCAAGCCGCGGTTGTTCCGAGGTAATGTTTCACGTGATAGAGAATGCTTACATTAGCTGCCAAGCACTAAACTGTCCGAGCGCCATCGTGGCGCAGCGCTCGGTGGTGGCTAGGACGGGCGTACGCAGTCCGCCGATGTTGGCAAGTGGACAACTTTTGCCTAGCAGCCTCCATCACGATTCACGACTACCCTAGAACCTCTTGAATGCTGTATAGCCGGTGTTGAGAGTGCGCATATTCCTCCCTAATTCTTTTACTTCTTTCCCCCTCGTTTCCCGCACCCTATTGAACCGCGGCAATGGACGTCCCTGAGCCCGAGCAGACGCCGTTTACCGCAGTCTCCGCGCAGACTTCGAAGCTTGCTAGGGTATGTCTCAATTCCCTTTCCCGTGTGATGAAAGAGCGCTTGAAGAGCAATCAACGATGTGTCAGAATAGCAGCTAATGCCTCACAGCAATACCAAACATATCTCGACGCCTCCACCCCATTTACAACCTACCGCTGGATAGGCACCGTTGTTCTCCTCATCGTTTTCTTCCTGCGCATCGTCTTCGCCCAGGGCTGGTACATTGGTACGTACCTCTTTGCCATCAGGCTGCAGATTTCCGAGAGCTAACGCGATTGCAGTCGCATATACCGTCGGAATCTACCTTCTGAACCTCTTCCTCCTATTCCTGCAACCCAAGTTCGATCCGTCTCTCACGCAAGACGAGGGTCTTGAAGACGGTGACGCCGGCGCTCCCAGCCTACCCACAAAGCAGGACGACGAGTTCCGCCCCTTCATCCGCCGCCTCCCGGAGTTCAAGTTCTGGTACTCGGCCACCCGTGCGCTTGCTATCGGGTTCCTCTGCACTTGGTTCACTGTCTTTGACATCCCTGTCTTCTGGCCTGTTCTCGTGGTATACTGGATTTTGCTGTTCGTTCTGACGAGTGAGTCTACCTAACTATCTCCTTTCCCCTCTATGCCGGCTGCTTGAATGTGCGACGCGGTGGTACATCGGACGGATAGTTGCTAACGCGACCTTTGCAGTGCGCCGACAAATCCAGCACATGATCAAGTACCGCTACGTGCCCTTCTCTTTCGGAAAGACCAGGTACAACCGCTCATAGACGCGGATTCGGACACGACCCCACCCACCGCATTTTTCTCCCTTTTATCTGATGAGATGACGGAACGGAGTATTTGCATCCCTAATTCATGTGGATGCGCTTGGACATTTTGACGGTTTTCTTTTCTTCTCACATATTGCCTAATGAATGGTTTTGTTCGCAACCATTGATGGGCCTTGTTGGATTGCTCTGGAGTCCAATAAAGCCCATTAAAAATTTGCAATAGAAGATGGGAAAGGAGAGAACGAGGAACGTAGCTTCTAATGCATACTTTTCCTTTCTTCTCTCTCCTTCCTCTTCCTTTCTCCTTCTCGATGATGAACCTCTTTCTCGTTATGTTCCGCTGTACAGGGGAGGGGGAGTTAAGCCGAGCGTTTTATTGCTCGCTCCTTCCTCCCCTGTCACTTCCTAATGTTGATGTTTTTATAGTGCTCCAGGATCGATGAGAGAGCCGTGTATTCTTACGTGCATGATTGGTAGGCATGAATAGGCAAAAGTCTTGAAAATACGCGCTTTCCGCACAGCTACTCCGTACAATATCTTTCTGATCTCTATGCATAGATCTAATCATATCTATTAATTTTGTGTATCTTTAACAGACATGTCACATAATCCAGGCGCATCGTGCAACATGTAGCCTGCCAGTCATCATATCCCCGCTTCCTGCAACCAACAGGAAAACGTGTGCGGGGGGCAGTGGGTATATTATATAGAAAAGAAATAGAGTTTCTAGAAAAAAGCAAGGGGGGTGGTGAATTGGCCTGCACGTATTGCAGGTCATGGAGCATGACGGTGTATAACAGATTCGGATTCGCCTGCGAAACTCAAGATTGGCTGTACACCTAAATTTCCAGGTACTCCACGCTGTTCGAGCGCTTGTCGTTCGTGAGGCGTTCGAGCTCCCTAGTCTTCGTGCAGATCCAGGTCGAGGCGTACATGTTCACTCTGTGCAAGCCATCAATCAGTAAGATACATCTTCCTGGTTGGTGCTAGCTGCCAGGGCAGCAAACATACCGGTCAATGCAAGTACCCGAGAAACGGGCTCCGACACGTCTCGCGGAGAAACCGTTATCCTCGAAGTTCTTGATGTACCAGGGCTCGATGCTAGCCGAACGGAGGAGAATGCGGCCGTCCATTTTGAGGGCGTGGTTGAATTTCTGCGCTTGCGCGGTGGCGTCGGTGCCTTCAGGGTCGAACCAGTCCATCGAGTCCATGATCTGAAAAATTAGAGTTAGTATACATTTTCCGTATGAAAGATATGGCAGAGCACGTTACCACGGCGATTGTGAGGGTTCGAGGTGTGATACGTCCGATGACTTCGTTGATCTCGTCGGTATGGATGCGGAGGCCGTCAAAGGCACCGGGGGATGATAGCTTAACGTGGGCCTGGGGTGTAAGATATGCGGGGGAGCATCTGTCGAACTATCAGTTGGTTTCATACGATGAGGATCGTGGGACAATTACCTTCTTGAGAATTGTCCCTTCAGGCAGAGAAAGTAGAAGTAGTTGTCGTTGCCGATCATGGTCTCGTTGATAACAGGGTCTAGAGTGTCAACGACGTATTCCCATATCGACTTGCCGCTAATGTCCTTGGCTTTCTTCATCTCCTTCGTCAGGCCATTGCGCTGGAAGTAATCTTCAACGATCATGTTCCGCTGATTACGGGGCACGCCGGCAGCTTTCCATGCGAACCACTCGGTGCTGACGACGGCCCAGTGAAGCGGCTTGCTCATCAGGACGGCCCGGATCCGCGGCCAGATCTTACGCTGCTCAGCTAGAGTCTGGGCCTCGCAAAGTTTCTTGACTTGGCCTTCTAGACCAAAGACCTTGAAGATATAGCGAATCATTTTGATGGCGTGGCGAGAGCCGCCGGTCTCATAGAGACCTCGGCCTGACTTTGAGGCGAAGACATGGCTGTGCTCAAGCCAGTACTGGAAAGCTTGGCTGGAAAGGTGAGGGCTCAAGCGAGTAATCAGAAGGTCGCGAAATTCGGAGTGCTTTCCTTCACCAAAGATTCTCCAGACATCCCGGTGGCCGAGAGCAATAAAGCTGGCAACCTTTAGTTCAATGAGGTGGTTCTGGTTAGGGTTTAGATCAACGGCGTGTACGCGGCGCGGGCTCTTCTGCAGATAGTCGAGGATGTTGTCGCCGGCACTTGTAATTGCTAGAATAACGTCGTCACGCTTGATGTTCAGTAGCCGGTGATCAACGCGGGGATCTTCCCAGTTGAAGGCGTAGATGTACTCGTTTTGGAACTGAGTGTGTTTCGGGAGAAGGTCGTTGTAGAATATTCGGTAATGGTGATTTTGGTAGAATGCTGCGGGAAGAGGGAGATTTGCGCTCAAATTGACGACGGCTGACTCGTATGCTTTGGAGCGAATTTCGTGAGTGCTCTTCACGATGGCCTTGTCCATCTCCTTACGATGGTTGGCTGGAGACAGGTATGGTGATTCCGTGAAGGACGCGTCCAACTTCTCGATGGCCTCACGACTGGCCTGGTTTGGGGAGATATCTTTCTGGCGTCCAACGAAGATGTAGTAAGGAATGCCTCCAAGAAGGTAGTTCCGCTCACTGGCAGAAATGACGGTTCCGAAACGATATTCCAGGTAGTCTCGGCGAGCGGCATCAAGGTTGACACGGTCTGCCTCGAACCAGGCGCGCCAGAATGCGCGACCAAGCCAGTTTACGTGCCGGTTGAAAGCGCCGCCAATATAGTTTCTAGATGAGACGTCGACAATACTTTGCACTTTTACAGTATTAATATCTCTTCTCCTCTTCTAGAGTTTTGGCTCTTACCGTAAAAATCGCAGACACCCAGCAAACCGGACGCCTTTACCAAGTGTCCTATTGAGTCCACCACGCTATAGTAGTCTACCGCAGTCAGTATCCACCCATATAAGCATGAAATCGGTCTTTACCTGGGATCATTGACAAGCTGTAACTCATGGTGACCAGATCGGCACCAGCTCCGACAGTCTTGATAGGATCAACGTCATCCTCTGGCAACCGGAAGGAGCGCGCATCCTGGCAGACAACGGTGACGTTCTTCCACCCCAATCGTTCAAAACGCTTGCGTGCAACTTCGAGTAGAGAAGGAGAGAGGTCGACAAGGTAGACGTGAGAGAAGAATTCGGGAACGGACATAAATGCGGCCATGGCTTCAATATTGTATCTAGGCTCTGTCAGTAATGGCCGATAAACTATGGGCACAGTTTGAGACATACCCGGTACCGCCACCAATCTGCACTCCACGTTAGTTCAATACCAGCATGCTGGGACGAGGTTATCTTACATCGACCCAGACAGCCTTGCCCTTTTGAAGCTCCTTGTTCTCGACCTTGTATTTGAGCTGAGCCGCAACGAGACCGAGCATATCCTCCCGACCGCGGAGAAGACGCTTTCGGGTAACATCGTAGACAGTAGCCTGTAGGATGGTCAATTGACTTGCCAAAAGGCAACGTAACGGACTAGCTCATACCTGAGTGGAATAGAAGCTCTCCAACGCATCCTGTTGGCCGCTCCCGCCTTTGTTGTGAGGTTTCAGGAAGCTGGCGTATATGAACTTGAGGTAGGTGAAGATTCCGTTGTTGTAATCGACCTTGTTGCGCTTTTGCGAGGCTACAACGAGGACAATCGCAACAAGCGCACAAACAAAAAAAGCAGTGCCCGCAATAGACATGTAGAGACGGTCGAAACCGCTCTGAAGAAAGCCAGTAGGGCCACTAGGGAGAGAACTCATGGCGCAAGAGGACGGACACTAGCAGAAGGGCAGAAGTGATTTAGACTGCCCCAGATCAAAAATTGAGTCGCGGAGGGCGCTTCTTGAATGAAATACCCCTCCAACGCCAGCCGGGCGTCGGGGGAGGGGAACTGAGCTTGCCTCTTTTTGACCCACTAGGGCCACGCTGCCGCCGACGCAGACCACATAATGAGGGATATGAAGATGTGTAAAGGACTTGATGCACTATCAGGAGCACACATGGGCCTGGGTCGAGGTAAAGACATCGACTGGGAACGGAAATG
>RHLP01000458.1:0-45772 GCA_003719405.1 Aspergillus incahuasiensis
CTAGTAGTTACTAGTTATTACTTATTTTAGTATTTAGCTAATAAAAATATTATACTAATTTTTTTTTAGTATTTAGATTACTATATAGAGTTAACCAATAAAATTTTCTTTATTAATAACCTTATAATTAGCAACCTAATTTAGAAATTAAAATTAGATAAATTTAAAAGCTTAAAGTAAGAGCTTTTAATAAAGGTAATTTTTATATATTTTTAAGTTAACTAGGGCTTATAACCTAATTAGAATAGAATGCTTGGTATTCCTAACTCTGGAGATGCTAGCTAACTCCTTATATGGTATTGTACTATATGACTTACTGCTCCAGTTCTGAATGCCTGAGGCACCCCAGGTGCCGACAGGTATCAAATGCACAGTATTGCTAAGATGAAAAGTTAGCTGGCTCATGATCTCACGATCCAAGAGCCATCAATGGGCCGAGTATATCTACCGTATGCTAGGTACTCTGAAAGACAAGGTCCTCACCGTCACAATGTAGGCAAGCAATAGATCGAGGATACGGGTATCTCTGACCTCATCCTTTTCAACACTTGATCGAATATACTTTGTACATACCTTTGATTTGGACTTCGTCCCCACTTGGCTGCAGGGTTCGATGCTTAGTGCTTACTCCATAGCTCCCTTACCTAGCACAGTTAAGCCAAAGTATGACTCAGTCAGATAAAGGATCTTATCTTGATCATGACACTTGTCATTTGATTTGAATCCCCCTTCCCCTCGTACCTAGAACAGCTCATCGATCTCCCATCATCCTCTATATCAAAACCCAAAATGACAACCTCAACACCACCGCCAATCCTGCACCTTTCTAAATCCAACACCTTGATCCGCCCCTTCGCATCCACCCCCTCCGACATCGAGTCCCTCTCCAAACACGCCAACAACCCGCACATCACGCAATACATGCGCAACGCCTTTCCGCACCCGTACACCCCCGACGCCGCATCCAACTGGATCAACTTCACGCTCTCGCAAAGCCCAACGCAGCATTTCGCGATCTGCGAGTCTGCAACCAACACGATCGTCGGCGCAATCGGGCTCAAGGCGCGCGACGACATACAGCACCGCACCGCGGAGCTGGGGTACTGGGTCGGAGAAGAGTTCTGGGGCAGGGGAATTGGGAGTGAGGCTGTGCGGGTGTTTATCGAGTGGGTGTTTAAGCAGGAGGAATTCCAGCATCTTGTGCGCATTGACGCGGAGATTTTTGAAGGGAATGAGGGGAGTAAGAGGGTGTTGGAGAAGTGTGGGTTTGGGTTTGAGGGGCGGAGGAGGGCCGCTGTCGAAAAGAATGGGCGTGTGTTGGATACGTTTGTTTATGCGGTAGTGAGGGAAGATCAAGAGATCGATTCAAGATAGTCAAGTCTGGGTGTCGGTGTTCAGCTTGAGTCTAACTGCAGAATGCCTGGGCTATATATATACATATCAATTTTTCTTCTTGTTCATCTAGCATGTCTCGTCCTTAACCATGGGTGGAGGTGATTACTTCTTAGTGCGAGGCCTTGCCGGTGGCACAATTCGCCCATTCACACTTGAGACCAAAAGGTCATAGACTCTTAGGTTTCTCAGTTCATAAAGAAATGCAAGGTCGAGACTCGATCGGAGCATGCGGAGGTTGGTTCGCGGGTACATAGATAAGTACCCTATGGTGTTCGAGCAGCCTTGTAAGAACTTATTGATTCACGAGAATCAAAAAGTCTTGGGCACATGTATCAGTCTTTTCACTGCCACAATCGCGAGGCCAATCGATCAACGCCAGTTTGCACCCGGTTCTTATAGGGTGGGTGGGCAAGACTGGCGACTGGTAGATACGAAAGCCCCCCGGGTGAGCAAATCAGGACCCCTGTCATTCTGTAGGTATGCATGCACCTAGCCCGAGGCCAAAGTCAGCCTCGCCTGCCCAAGACCCATAAAACCGATGGACCAACCTTTCGCACTCCATCGGTCCACAAACTTGGTGCAGACATGAGTTCTCCGCTAAGCGTGGGCGACGTGATCCTCATATCGAACGGCCTGATCGCCGCGTACAAGAGTCTCCAGGACTCTATCCCCAACTTCATCGAGCTAGAGTCGCAGTTCGAACTCTTCTACCAGGCCTTCCGTGCGGCTGGGAAGGTATACAAGTCAGGAAATCTCGACTCGAAGCAACGAAGCAATGCAAAACATGTCTTCAGAGGTTGTAACCGGGTACTCGATGAGCTCAAGAGGTTTTTGGATAAACACCACAGTCTCACGACAGAAGACCCTACTCTGAAAGATATGGCGCGTGTTACTCCTGGAAGGGTCACTGAGTGGATTGAGAAGATCGAAGCGCAGAAGTCGTATCTGGTGATATTCTACGCTGAGCACACCAGGTACGCGTTTCGCTGCGGCTTGGCAGATGCTTTTGGAGGCATCCGGTTGACTACACTGCATGCGCATGACTAACCTTGTTCGTATGGATAGCACTTGCTTGGTCGAGAGCAGGAAGATTGGAGTCGAGACTCAACGGACGGTCGTTCAGACGAAGGAAGCTGTCCTCGAAACTAAGCAGATCGCGCTCGATACGCGGCAGATCGCGGCCGACCTGAAGCAGGTCCTTGAGTTCCTTGTATCGTGAGAAGTCTCCAAGATGCAACCAAAGACCGGCTCGTTGACCTCCGTCTGCTCACAGGACTCACTGTCAACGGATGGGGAATCGTGGGCGAGAATTCGGGCGAAGCTGGAACGCAGAGGCATTTCCCCAAGGACTCTGGAACGGTATGGCGACCAGGTCATTTCCCGCATCGAAAACCAGATTGCTGCGGGTGGAGGCGATCCTGAGCCTGAGCGTGTCCTTGAGCCTGACCAGCATGAACGCAGTAAGGTACCTTTGGTGTGTGTAGTCAAAACCCCAGACACAGAGGATGCAGCTATCAGGAAATCCCTCCTCGAAGCAACCGCGCAGAGCCACTGGAGCTCAGTCCAGACAATCCTTGCCGACAACCCTGCCCTCGACATTGAAAGCATCGAAGCCCGTCTCACCTTCCAGCTCGCAACCCTCCGATACGCATGGGATGTCGTCGAAACCCTCGTGAAGCGCGGATTCGACCCAAACGCAACCTCCGCAGACAGCCAGCCGGCAATTTGCGTTGCAGCCGCGTGTGGCGCGTGGAGGACTGTCAAGGTTCTCGCAGGCAGAGCCGGTGTCAATCTCGAAGCAAAAGACAGCACGGGCCACACGGCTCCCCCCGCGCCGCGTTCCATCACTGCTGGGACATGGTGTTCTATCTGGCTGACGCAGGCGCAGACATTGCAGCCGTTGCAGTCGATGCTTCCAGGAAGCCTCCATCTCGCACAACGGTTTTGTCATACGCTGTCTCCTACCGTGCGTGGGCGCAGGTCCCGCTGCTGCTTAAACGCGGGGCTGACGCGAACTCGCTCTCGTTGAATGAAACCCCAGTCCGCACGTTTGCGGCGCAGGCGGAGCGGTGGGATGTGATGGATTTGTTTGCCCAACACGGAGCTGATGAGAACGTAGAGGGCCGAGTTTGCGAAAGCGTCGACGACTACGAGACGGAGGCAATAACGTTCGAGTTGTCTATGTAGAGAGGGAAGTAGCAAGCCATCGGGCAAAGATGATGCGGGCGCTTCCTGCAGCGGAGGTATGAGAGCACGACATCTGGTGGGAAGTCTGAGTTTAGGACATTCTTGATCAAGGCTTTGGAAGCCTTGTAACATTCCTATGTTTTTGTGAAGTGATTAGGCTCATCAGTAGCACCCTTGCCGAGCGATGTATAGGGGCACACGCATGTATCGGGATAATTTAGTGTCCGGATAGGGGATTTCAACGCAAAGAAGCGCTTGGTCTATATCTAAACGAGCAATATGCATGGTCAATCTCACTTCACTCCAGCCCGGACTATCCGTAGCCCTAGGTAGACTATAAGAACCAGGAGAGCTGCAAAGCTCAAGCATAACCACCGTCTCTCCTTTTTCGCATCATACAGCGCACCTCTCTCCGTAACCAAGGCCGCCATAGCCTCGCCATCCTCCCCGCCCAAGCGTGCAAACCCTGCTGCCACACCCTCCCGATCCCCCGGCCGCATCTCCTGGCTCATCTTGAACTTGCCCTTCATCTGCTGAATCCGGATCTCCACACCGACAATATTCCGCTGCATAATCTCGATATACTTCTCCGGCGCATTCTCAACCACCCACGGCCGCGGTGCCCCGTCATCATCCTCGCACCCTCCAGTATGCCCCATGATCGAGGCCTCCGTGTGCGCCGAGAGGTCGCGTATCTGCTGCGCGAGAAATGCGCCGGCCTCAGGGCTCCGCGAGTCATAGTGCAGCGAGAGCTTCCCGTAGACCTGCACGGCGGCGTAGTTCCATGTCGGCACGACCTTGCCCGTGTCTGGCTTTGTCTGCACGTATAACCTGGGCGGCACGTAGTGGTGGTGCTTCCCCGTGAACACGACCAGGACGTCGTGGTCTAGGACCCCTAGCGCGGGGGAAGTGGACGGGTGCCCGGCAAAGCTTTCGACCATGGCTTTGGCTTGTTCTTAGATAGAGGAAGAGTTTTTCAATCCAAGGGTTTGGCTGCATCAAAGAATGTATATTCTCCCTGGGAGCCTCCGGGGCCTACTGAGCTATACATTCTATTCCCAGTAAGAGACCAATCATAGACAATGGGTGGCTCATGTACAGCCATCGGCCAAAGAATGAAAAAATGTCTTCCGCAAGGACCGCAGTCCTCCCATTGATATTAATCTCGAGAACGAGATCCCAGGCAAAATCCAGTGCTACACAGCTGGGGACTTGATTGATGGAGCCATCACCATATCTGGAGACTGTGCAACCAGCCTTGGAAAACTGGATATCAAGCTGGAGGGTACGTGCGGTGTCTCATCTTCCCATCCTGATGCACAGAGCTGAGAGTCCGTCCGTCTACAGGGGCCAGTGTGGTTCTGAGAGTACACGACGGGCTGCTTCTATCACGCGGCGTATCGCAGAAGTTTCTCCAGCTCCAGCACCCATTCGACCCTTCTACTTCCCAGCTCATTCAACCGGGATCCCCGTACTCAACCCGCTTCCACTTCGCCATCCCCCGACACCTCCTGTCCGATATCTGCGCCCACAACCCAAAGAAGCCGACGCTGGCACAGTCACATACCCTCCTTCCGCCGTCTCTCAAAAACGACCTCGGCGCCCTGTCGCCAGACATCTGCTATATAACGTACCACATCCGTGTTGCTATCTTTCGGAGACGAGAAGATAGCCAAATGGAAACGCTGGGGAGAGCCAACAAAGCAATTAAGATCATCCCTGAGTCTGACGAGCGTCCGCCATTGCCCATCGACTCCAATCCCAGGACCTCACGGCATCGCCTCCGCCAGGAAAAGCAGATCAAGACTCGCCGCGTTGAAGGACGGCTAGTCGTCGCTGCTCCGCAGCCAGCACGCATACGAGCATCAGATGCGCCAGGACAAGGCCTGCACGGGAAGGCTATAGTGCATCTCCGTTTCGACCCCGTGGGCAACAGCACGCCCCCAGCCTTCGATAGCGTCTCGAGCGCGCTGCGCGTGTCAACCTACTACTCCTCTGGCCATTGCGATGGATACCCTGACCTCATGACAGAGTCGCAACGGAAGTCGGTCAACATCGGACACGTTTGGAGAACAGTCGCTCCTCCGCAGAGACCCTGCATCTCCTCGGTGCAACGGACAAGACATTATTGGGATACCACTAGACCCAACAGCGATTCTCCCAAGCAGCCCTCCGCTGAACAACTCTACCCTGGACCTGAAGCATCTGCCTCTTTCCGTGGGGGACCGTACTACTTGGCGGCTGTGCTGGTTCCGCTTATCTTGCCTGAGATTGAAAGCGGAAACCTGGTCTCGACGTTCCACTCTTGTCTTATCTCTCGCGTGGACGAGGTTCACGTCGATGTATCCTACTTTCCTCACGCAGGGAGCGCGCGCAAATCATCCGTCTCGCTCCGCTTGCCGGTCGAACTCATTAACATACGTGTATTTTGAACTGATGATTGCGGTTCGAGCTACATAGGGCGAATGGATTCATGATCATCACGTATCTTAAATCTATGAGAAAAGGAAGAAAGATGAAGAGCTATCCCTTCTTTACGGTAAACACAAAATCAATATGTTTGTGATATTATTATGATTCATACTCTGTAGATCTCGTCCCTACATCCCATGCTTTGGATAAGTAGTATCACTTTCCATCACATTCAATAGTCATCGTCGGAGTCAATAACGTTGTCTTCCTCCTCTTGTTTTCTTTGAAGTTCTTCCACGTACTTTGGGTTGGTGGCGTTTGCCTTTGCCAGAGGTTAATTCAATCGAGAACGCATGTAGAGTAGGGGTCAATGGTGTTATCTCACCAAGTTCTGCATGTTCTTGTCTCTAACCTCCTGTTTCTGCGATAAATGGTTGAGCGCGGAGTTCTGATGCTCAATCTTCACCTGATTTTCCTCGATGCTTTCCTTGGCCCCTTCTGTAATCACCTTGCCATTGTCATGGCGTGTGGAAGGGGGGAGATCTGGTTGGTTAAGCAGCTCTTTGATTCCATCTGCGCGCTTCTGTGATCCACTGCACACCTGGTTGGTTTTCTGTCGTAGCCGAACTTTAGCCACCGAGCCTTCTTTCTGGAACTATTCCATGGCCCACTCACCTTGCTAATGATTTCGTTGATCCCCTTCACCGCAACGTTCGAGTACTCTTGGAGCTCCTTTTTCTTCTTCTCCATCTCGTCACCTGAGGTTAGTTTTCCCATTTCATCCACCATACCCAACCCCGTCAGGATGTGGTTGTCATGGACCTTCATGTACATGTCGGCAATGTCGTCATACAAGGCAAAGTTGGCGGCCACATCGAGGCTATACTGCATGATGATCTATCCGAGGTCAGCTACTCGGGCCTTAATAGCTAGAGAAACCAAGAAAGCCGAGCCTCACATTCATCGTGGTTTCGCTCACAAAGTCTCCCTGGATGCGCTGCTCTGCAGACCCCTTGACATATTCCCCGAAAGGCTGCACCTGAGTAGTGACAGCGGACGAAATCATGATAACGACTCGAGTGAAAAACAAGGCCAATTCCTTGACCTTGGCTTTCAGCTGAATGAGAAAGGCAATACAGTCCCTTAGAACACGACGAACTTCTTCCTGTTGAGACAGTCAGCTTTCTGGAAATTGGCGGTGGTAGTCGAAATCATTGGCTGCCTACCAGCGTGATCTTTTTGTGGTCCAGCTGGGCGAGTTCCCGGCGGACTGTGGCGATTTCCTGCTGCATCCGGAGGGTGGATTCGTTCATCTTACGAGCCGCTTCTTGCTGGGCCAGATAGCTCTCCAATGCGATTTTGAGGTGTGCCTTCGCATTGTCGATTGTAGCCCTGGTTAGGTCCTTTCGCGCCTCAACATTGTGCTTCTGATCATCATCCCCGTTATAGATCATGTGCGGCCGCGCAGCGACTCCCCCGCCAGATGCCTTGAACTTGGCTTGCAGCTTGGTGGTGCTCTGCTGGGACTTTGTCACTGCCTTTTGCCAACCCTTCACGAGACTCGAGTTGTCAGCCGGCTTCGTCCATTTCCTTATGTCCTCTGACTTTGCCCGCTCCTTTTTGATTTCCCCGATGACCTGGTGATCGGGTTGTCAGTATCAACGTTTATATTATTCAATCGCGCTCGGCAGATGGACGCTACCTACCTTGGTGATGTCTTTGATGAGTTTCAAGAGCTTCTTACCGCCTGATGACTTGGACTCGCTGGGAGACTTCTCGATGAATTTCTTGCTTTTGGAAATCATAGTCTCGATCCCAATGATATTCAACTTTGATTGTTTGAGTTTCTTTGCCTTTTTCTCTGGCTTGGGTTTCTGCCCCTCTCCAGAAGCGTCATCTGGCTCGCTAGTATCCTCGTCATCTTTTGACTCGGGCAGGATTCGTTCCCAGTCGACTTTTTCATCGAGGATCTCGTCCAGAGCGTCGATGGCGGCCAAGATAGTGCTGCAGCGGGCCAAAGATGGGTCCAACTTGGCCTGTGTGTTCTTCTTCTTGCTTTTGGCATCGCCCCCTTTCTCGTTTGAGCTTTTCTTGTCCGAGTCGTTGGGGGTATCTTTCAATGCTTCCCCTGACAGGGGTATCGCCGACAGGGGATTAGCAAGTACCGCAAGTGAGGTACCTACCGCTTTGATTAACCAACTAGCTGTTTCTCCAGCCAACATGAGTAGCTGTTGCTTCATCAAAGAATCCCTGCAGTTCTGTTAGGTAATGTCCATTCCATTACGACAATTGGTCAAGTAGGAATTCCCAAACGTACCCAGTCGGAAAGTCGTCAGACAGTTTTTTGTACATTTCCTGCGCCTCCTTGACCTTTGCCTCCATCTCTTTCACACTCGCTTCATGGGCACTCAGCATTTTCTTCTGTTCTTCCTGAAAGTGCTCTTGTGACTCCTTTTCGCTTGTGATATCCCGAAAAAGCGTTTCACTTCTGCTTTGCTCGTTCTGGCACACCTCATGAAGTTCCATGATAAAATTGAGCCAGGTAGTGAACTCGTCATCTATTTCTTTGGAGTCCTTCACACATTGGTCGGCCACGTTCTTCAGGGTTTGTAGTTCGATTTTGATGACCAGGCTATTGAACTCTGGCATACGAAGCGTTTTGAACAATCTCACCACCTAAAAGAAGCCATCATCAGTTGGACGCAAACTCTGAAGCGAGAGCGGTAACAGCCACATGAGATGCTCACATTCATCTTCACGCTTTTGGAGTTCTCTCCAATCCTTGCCATATTTCTACTGGCCAATCTGAATGCCGTGTCTCCTCGGTTCGAAACCTCTACCAGAGCAGCAGTGAGAAAGGGGTATCTGTCGGCAGGTCAGCTTTTCAAGGTACGAGAGGTTCAAACAGCTTCCAACTCTCCCAGACTGGGAATAGTCGTACCCTTTCAAGTACTTGAAACCTCCTGGGGGTGGCTTGATCTGGGTTGTATTGGCGACCTGGGTTGAGCTGACCAAACAGCACATACCCAGGAGCTCTAGGCAAATTGGCGCCGCTCCCAACATTCGAGTCCAGTCATTGTCCATCCACTTCTGAACCCTCAAATCTAGACTTTCTAGTTAGCCATCAAATCGGACAAACAACGGAATTACCCAAGTCGCCACTATCTCACCATCGACATGATCTTTAGGAACACTGCAGCCCCGGTCGGCGTTGACCAGGTCAGCTGCAGCTTTCACCTGCTTTTGGTTGAGTTCCATGTTGTCGCCCATATTTTGATGCCGAAATTCTTCCTCTTTGTGCTTAACGATGAGCTAACGAGAAAGATGTCTCTTCGAGTGCTTAAGATGCCAATGGGTCAGGGGCGTGCTGCGGCCAATGCTTTATACGCAATGGAGCCAAGGGAACACTGACTACGTAGCATTCCAGGATCTTGAATGGCCTGCAGCCTTCGTTCTGATCTGGAAAAGTCGACCGGTCATCTGCAATCGACCCCGCCCCAGCTACATGTATCATCGACGTCAGTCCTGTCAAAGTGCGCGCCATGACTAGCTTCTCTTCACTACAAGTCTACCCCCATTCGCTTGGTCCTGGAGAAATGGTGTCGAACGAGCTGAACCATGATATCATCTGGCTTGGTTTAGCGTGGACCGTCGTCGCCGCATTTGCAAGGACTTTTCGTCGCTTCAAGGAGTGGAATCAATCGATTGAGCTGAATGGTTCCCTCGGTACAAGTACAAAAACGGGTAGTTGTCGGGTACTCCGTAGGCCCATCGAATTCTACCCTACCTTGGGTCAGACCTCGCCGGAACGGGAGGATCAGAGTTACCCCAGGATACAGTCCAAGGTTTCAGGCAATCAGAGTGGATATCGAAGTGGATATATACTATCTCAACCATACAGTTCTTTGTACACAAGTATGTTTCCGTCGATGGACTTGACAGGCATGGATTGCCTGGTACCCTTTATGCTTTTACCATGACGATCTGGCCTTTGGCCGCCTTTTTGAAAAAGAATACCTCCATAGAATATGTACATGTCGTATCAAGTTAACCTCATTCTCCACCCACCTTTTTTGTACGGTGTCGTCGTCACTCAATTTCCAGCATTGCCGTCTAGTAATTAATAAACATTTCAGAGAGTGGATAAGTCATTAGCATGCAGCACTAACCAGGCTTTCATAACAATAAGACAGCGATTTTCTCCAAAAAATAACAGGATTCGTTGTATTTGGTTGGACAGGATCTAACTAAATAAAAATCCCGTGACAAATCGGCGAACTTCAGGGACAGCTTCGGCCACGGACTTCGCATCATCGTAGCCATCGTCATACTTCTTATCCCGAATTCCCAAAGGGAGGCTCTGGATGAGAATGCAAATGTCCTTCAAGAGAATGGCAAGTTGGCCGATGGAGTTCCCTTCCTTGATACGTGGAGCCAACAACATTATGCGGATGATAGTCAGAGCATAGGCTGCGATTTCTGAAATTCCAAATCCCGCACGGCCCACAGCATCCATCCGTACCAGGTGCCTGCTAAACAAATCTCGCAATTGCTTCTTGATATGAATGGTCGCGTCATTAGCCTGAGAGCACTGGGTATTGCATTGACTGAGGGATACGGTTGTCTCGGAGACCTTCAGAGCCAAGCCGTCCAAGATCTTCTTCTGCTGATGGAGGCTGTTAATGGCCACGCGCATTTTGTCAAAGGCCAAAATGTGAGAGTCCCTTTCGTGCACAAGCACATCTCGCCTCACCTTGACCGAGGCAATGTCCGTCTTAATCATCATTGGTGTGAGAGTATCAAAGAGGGAAGTTAGTCTCAGCTGTTGGAAAATGTGTTGTCAGTAAAGTGTCTATCTTAGGGGTACAATGGACAGACCTTCTCCTCTAAGACCAAAAGCTCTTCTGATAGTTTCTGGATTTGCCGGATGCTACCTCGAAAACCATCAAATTCTTCCTGGGCAATTCTCTGTGCATTATTTATCTCGGTGGTCTTGGACGAGATCCGCCCGGCAATGAAAGCCCTTGCATCCTCAATCTCTGCTTTGGACAAACTTAAGGCACTCAAATTCACCGTATTCTGGAGCTCATCTGTTAGCTATGGATGAATGGTACTCTGCCCCGGACTGGGCGGGTGTACGGAATGACGTCTTACTCGCTCCTGCAGTTCAGATGTAATCTTAATCGCCTGATCACCATGAGACACTGCCTGGTTGAGTTTGTCTTGCAGAATTGGCACCCAGTGACGGGTCTCTGGGCCTATTTCAATATTTCTGGCCTTGGCATGTTTTGATATATCGCGAGTCATTCCCAAGAGGTCTTTGTAGACTCCATGTATGCAATTCGCCATCTTTAACATCATCCCAGACACTTGTTGATTGGTTCCATCTGCGGATAATAGGGCTTCTGATGAAAGTGTGTTGGTTTTCTGCATAACCTTCTCGACATCTTCGATGCTATCCACTGGGTGAAAGCTGTTCTGAACAGAGTAATGGCGATGGATCGACCTGAGCAGCCGAGGCTGCTTCCAATCTAAGGACCGAGAATACACACCAACCGTGCCACGAAGAACAGTCGGCTTGGCGGCCTGTGGAATATGAAGCACGGTTTTCCATTGGCATAGGCTTTCACTGTGTAGACCGTTGCAAGTATCATGTCGAATAGCACGATAAAACTCTGTTGATATCCTAAGTGCCCTTGACGACTGGGTAGGGGGCATTATAAAAGCAATGAAGTAAAGCCGTTGTAATGGATCAGGCGAGCCCTGTGGAACAATTCTGAAAGGCAAGGATGAAGCTATAGAGATGAGAAAGCTAGAGAACTACCCTGGGTAGTTAAGGGGGCGCCCGTGGGCCTATTTTCAGCAGTCAAGAGCAGAAGCCCGCAGGGCAGACAGACTTCTACGACTGGCAGACATCCCATGCTTTGTCAGTCGAATTCCCGAGAAATCATTGTACTAAAATAAGCTAAGGTTTTAACCTCCCAGGGAAATACCACCAGGTCTACAATTGGTTTCTTTTGTTGCATTCTTGGCTGGACAATGTTTTCGCTTGTGAGGATTTACGGAGTAGAATTGGTTCCCCATGCTTCTGGGTCATAGACAAGTGTCGATGTCATAAACCTTGCCAATGCGCATTCTACAGTGAGCTAAGGCCTGCTTTGAATATCAAAAAAACTATATTAAGTAATTCAATAAAGTAAATGCATGGTACACAGTTGGGGCTGCAGTGAGGCACGGATATGATGCAGTTTCTCACTGAATCAGGCAGCTATGCCATCAAATCGTCCCTTGCTGAGGCATTTTGGTTTTGCATTACAGCCGCGCCGAAGAGATGCATGCTGGCGTTGCATCGTGATGAACGGATTATGCCACCCAAGGTCACATTTCACTATGGCTGATGGTAACCCAATCACCTTGCCCTAGAAGAAGGGTTCCGACGAGTCAGCGGTGTTTAACAACCGGTATCTCGTTACTTACTGTAAAAGACACTAGGCATGGCATCTGCACAAACTTCCTATGATATGGGCTGTTCACTGCGTTCTTTGAAGGGGGTATACTCCATACTCTTCCCTGGCGGTGGAGCCGGAATGGGCATTGTGCCAAAAAAAAAATCGAAAAAAAAAAAAACACTTGGCTAGCTTGACGGCTCGATCCAGGTTAGTTCTGGGAAAAGTTTCGGTACTCGCTAGAGAGCAGGCGGGAGGAGGACAACCATTACCTACAGTGAATGATCAAGCTGCTCAGGCTTTGGCGAAGTCGGGAGTTGGCCCCGTTCTCGATTCATGATTGCATACGTCATTACTCGATATACATTCTAGATCCAAGGTATAGTAGGTCCGATGATAAAGAAATGGAAATAAAACAATCCAATGACAAGAGCTCACGCAATGAATGAGCCCTACAAGTGCAGTCTACGAGCCCTACAAGTGCAGTTCATGATGATCTACACCCTATGAGAAATCACGGGGTTTATAGTGCCGACCTATGGTGCGGACCTCGACCAAGAAGGCTCGGTGGCGAGCCACATGAAATACTACACATTCCATCCTGTTATAAATGATTGTCCCACCCTGCACTACTGGTCATAGCACATTCCACTACAATACAGTCACTCTCTTTCCCTTCCTCATGAAGTTTTTGTTATTATTATCAGCAACCTTCCCCGTGGCTTTTGCAGTCGCCGTAGGGCCTGCAGCTCAGATTCCCCTCCAGGGCGTTGAAGAACCATCCATCAATGCAACTAGAATTCTTGGAGAAATCAATGGGTTTGATTGCCCCCCGGTCAATGGTGAAGGCGGCGGAAGGTTCCATGCCGACCGAGTCAGAGAGAGAGTGGAAGAAGCTACAATAAAGGCGTTCGGTCGCCTCCCAAAAGAAATGTGTCCTTCTAACGCTCGAGGTTTGTGGACAAATCTGAGGTCAGGTATTAACAAGGTGCCTGCTTGATCATCTGACAACTGCATAGGAGACGGCTATCCCAAGAAATTTAATAACTACGACGGCTCTGTATCGTTCCCCGGATGCGTGAATCAACCGCTCTGCGAGTACCCGCTGAAGTTAACGAATTATACTGGGAAATTTCCAGGCACTGCTCGCATTGTTATCTCGTTCGAGGGACCAGGTATAAAGTAAGAAATATTCTCTGACTTATGTGGCTAGCAGAGTCTAGCGTCCTATTAGGACCCATGCTAACAGCATTGTGGGCGCAGATATGGTCAGGATGTGAAGTAAGCCTTGCATCACCGTTTTATCTCTACGTATTCCCCTACATTTGTGCTAATTTTGCTGCCATACAGATTGTGCGGGGCGATGGGCCACACCACCATTAGCAGGGGCAGAGAGAAGGGGAAGGATGTATTTCGCCATTGTTCCATTTATAATATCGAAATTTTCGAGTAGGAGCGCTACGGTTAGAAGGTAGTCTATCACAGCGAAGTGCTTCAAGTCCAAATAATCAAGTACAGGTACAAGCCAACTCTTAGGGTTGTTAGAAGTGTTCTTTCCAAGACATCCCATCTTATGAGATATTCTGTGATGTTGCATCTGCGCCTGAAGCTCTATGAACGGGCCAATACCTAGGTGATTATTCAATGATCTAGCCATGGCGCTCGTTCTGACCAGCCCAATCTGATAAGGGTAGAGAGCTCAAGGGCTTGGAGGGTGGATGACACCATGGCAACTATACTGTTGCAGCGTACTAAGGACAGTATGTAGATCAAAATGTAAAGTATAAATTATATACTTTAAATTAATAAATATCTAGGGAATATTTATACCTTTACAAGGCCTAGATATTCAAATTAGTTATTAGCTGTAGTAAATAGCTAACCTTTACTAAGGTCCAATATTATCAGCAACCTTCAATCTCCACTAGATGTCTACTAGTATGCACCGTCATAGTGAATTCGTATCAGGTATATGGATCTGCAAATGGATTCCCGCCCGTCGCGAGGCCGGGTTCCGTACCTACCTACCTAGAAGGCAGTCGGCTGCTACTTGTCGAGAGTCAATAAAAAAGTTGCCCCAGTCCTCGAGGCCTGCCTGTTAAATATTGATTTTTCCTCGCGCTACATACCCATGAGACTAGGACATCAGGTAGGGTAGATAGCGAGCCGATTATTAATGTTGAGACATATCAAATTCAAAAACAAGCATCGCAGTAACGTAGCGCAATGACGCTTAGCCTGTTACGAAACCCCCAAAGTCCGGCCCTCGATCAAACGCAGAGAAACGCATGGGCTAGGCCGACTAGCATGGTGATGGATGTTTTCTATCCCTTATGGGAGCTTGATACCGGATACTCATATGATTGCTGGAGCCTAGACTGAGGCTGAGAGCAGAGCAGAGCTAAGCTTTGAAGGGATCGAGCCGCCGGTTGGAATGTGGTGGAGACTTAATATCCATATAGTCCAAGGCAGCAACGTTAAGCTTGAATGTTTGCTTTTTTACTGAGCTTGAGTCAAGCCAGAGCACGGACTGTCGGCTGGGCCCGCTGGAGTTCTGGGATCATTCGATGTTCTAGCTAGAGACATTGAAATGCAGCTGCCTGATTGAATAAGGTAGCTTGGGTCTGGCGATGGCAAGAGAAGGCGCCGGCACGGGGTCTGAAGGTATCCTACGAAACAGGGTAGCAGCAACACACCAGGATTGGAATGATTGTTATTGGAATTTTAGTTTCATTCGTGCATCTAGCGTCTATCCATACATGATGATAAGTCAACCAAGTCTAAGCAAAACACAAAGTATATATCGGGTATAGAAAAAGTCGTAAAAGGCCACCCAGCCAGCCACCTCACTAGCTGTCCATCGAGCACTTGCCAAATGACATAAACCCAACAAGCATCTCAGAAAATCCAACTCTCCCCATTCGACACCTTACTCCAATCCCGACACAGCCCAAACGCCGTGCGGCAGAACTTACCCATCTCAACCCTCAGACTCCAATGCCGCCACGACCCCTCGGCATGGTGATACAGCCTGGCCGCAGGATCCGTAACCGGCTTGGACCCCATGCTCCGGAACCGCGCGCTGCCGGGACTGAACCCCGTGATCGGGAGGACCAGCACGTCCTCCACGAGCTTTGTCGCCCCGTCGTCGTGCAGGCCCGTCAGGGCGTTCCAGCGCAGGTCGGCTCTCGCGTCGAGGTACGTGCGCACGGAATCGGTGAAGGCGATGGGGCCTGTGAGGTTTACCGGGTCGATCCAGTCGAGGCCGAGGCCTATGCTAGTGCTCTGGGGTTGCTGGGATGGGGGTCCGGATTCAGAGGTTGAGAGGGGCTGCTGGGCGTGGTCGCGCGCGACGAGGCGGATTGTTTCGCGCAGCCGGGCGATGAAGAGGTCTAGGATTGGATGGTGCGGCGCGAATGCGAACGCCCATTGCGTCAGCTGGATCGGGAAGAAGTAGCCCATGCGCCAGTAGGTGTCGGTGTCGGGGTTTGTGTCTGCTTCGATGCCGACGATGGCGTTGACGGTGGAGGTCGAGTGGTAGAGCTTGGAGGTCTGGAAGTCTGTCCAGGGGATGAGGTCGGTGGGGGTGATCCAGTCGGTGGGCGATTGGAGTGGTTCGGTGTCCATGTCGACGTACTGCGGTGCTTGTTAGAACGGGGCATCTAAGAATAGGAGGTCGAGAAGGAGGGTCATACAACACCACCAATCCACTTGCAAACCAGCACGCGGAACACATCCGATCGCTCGACGGGGCTCGGCAGCGCGTAGAAATCAGCCTCGAGCTCGGGCTCAAAGGCGCGCATGAACTGCGCGACGCCCGCGTCGTCCCAGAACAGGTACGGGATGTCTTCCTCCTCCACGACGCGCAGCCACTTCTCGACGCTGGCCTGGTATTTCGGGCGCCAGGTCTCGAAGCGCGTGTCCTTCCAGGTTTGGTGGATGATGCGCGGGATGTTTGAGTGTGGCAGGTGGCCGGCGCCTGAGGGATCGGTGCTTGAGCGGTTGAGGGCGAGCTGCGCGGCGCTGACGACGTCGGTGATTGAACTCTCGGTCCATGTTTGAGGGAGATGCCAGGCTGTTGCGCGAAGTCAGCTAGGTAGATTAGATTAAGCTGATGGGAAGACGGAACTCACCACCACCGCTCCCCTTCCCACCCCCAATGTACTTTGCGATCAGTGGATACTGCGCCCGCGCATCAGCCACCGCTGGTCCATGAGTTCGTCGCAGTAAGCGCCAATTGACGAGGATCGTAACGAGGACGGCGACGGCGACAAGCCGCCGGAAGTGTCGAGGTAGCAACATGCTGTTTTAAATGTCACTGTCGGAGTCTGCGTGCGTGTTTCGGGCCCGCAGAGAAAAGTCGACAGTCGCGACATGAGGATCAACAGGGAGACGGAGCTCTCAAGTACGCTGAGCCTGCGCTAGATGGCAGCTCCGCTTCTTCGACCCATCCCCTGGCTGTGCATCGTGAATTCATGGGCCGCCGGTCGGTGCGCGGCGAGTAACCGCATGGAGTAGGTGGATGAGGATCGAATCTTAAGCTTGCGAGGCAGTCGGCCCCAGCCTTGACGCTAGAGGCTCTGTTCATTTGAGAGGAGTACGTACTCGATGGTCGGAAGGGACGATGTGATTGGCGGGACAGGTTGACGATCGCTGTTGTTTCATGGCTGTGCTGCTTCAGACGTGCCCCAGGCAGCATCATAGCCTGGACAAGTGCTATTGTTTGGACCCCAAGATACATGCACAGTGACGTGTGCCATCAAGCAACAGCAAGGCGCAATAACATTCTGACCGCGCAGTCAGATTCAGGGTCGTCAAGGGCGCAACGCTGGGCAGTGGACACCGCTGCAGGCTAACTGGACCGGCCAATTTTAGGCTCAAAGGCTGTCGATCTTGTCTCGAGTTGCCCGCTAATCACAGCTGCCAATTTGCGCAGCTGTACACCGTTTGGCAGTCAGGGGTTACCAACCACGTTGTGAAACTCTGCCACGCCTCGAGATGTCAGGGTTCTGTCACAGATCAAAGTCGGTTGAGTAGTGCCACATCTCAACGCTGTCTGTTGATCCCCGCCAAGGCGAATCCTCATCCCCAGAGCCAAGAGCTGGACGTGGGGCATCCAAGCCTCATTGCTTGCGACAGAGTACGTACGTAATTGTTACGGCCCAGCCTATCAACGGCCACGCAACGTGAAAGAATCTCTTGAACCATGATAAACATCAAGCTTCTTCCTCACAATGGACCCTCTGGGATTCTAGGCAGCTGCCTTCATTGCTTTACTCCGATAAGCACTTAAAACGACTGGGCGGCCACACGAATCGCAACAGCCATCGCATTCCCCACGGATCCCGTCTTGGCTGGAATTGCGCTGCCTGTTTGCCCTAAATTGCCGGCCGTGGAGATGATGCCAGACATCCGCGTTCTCTTTTCAAGTCGAAAATCACCACTACAGCGACCAGCAGCGGAAATGTTTCTGTAGCGGAAATCAGTTTCTTTCTCCGAGGACGGCGGGGAGAACAAGGTAGAGTATCTAATCTGACTTGGCAACCCGGTCTACTATGAGGCTGAGTCGCCTATCCAGACAATCCATAAGAAAAATCGAACCAACTTCGATATAGACTAGTCCAGATGGATCGAAATTGCACCTCCATCGGCCGTTCACTGGTATCAAGAGAATGCTGGCAGACGGAGATAATTGACACAGCACATGGTTGTTGTTGCCGTTTCATACCTTAGGTAGGTGTCATGATACCTTCGTGGTCGTAGCTCCGCGAACCTTGCGCTCTCTGAAGAAGGGGGAGAGCAAGATTACGTAGGGTACCCATGGGAACTTCCGTATAGACAGTGCACCGACCTATTTCCTCAATTCAAATAATCTCAGAATTGTCAGAACCGGTTACGTTCAGACGCCCGATTCACGGTAGCAGTAGCACAAACTTTGCATATCTTCGTCCCGGAAGTACTCAGACAAAGGAAAATCCCTCAATCTTATCCTGCTCCTCCAGCCTCCAGATCCTCTGAATGGCATTGCTGAACGTATCCAGATCTTTGACGTGGCCGTACTTTGCAAGCGCCAGGGCCTTCGACTCAATATCGTCCCTAGAGTAAACATTATCAGCGCCAGCAGCTACATTCAAGGTGATAGTAACAGTTGGAACAGCATACCTTGTCAGAGTCCACCCCGGATCCCCCTTAACAACATCAACCGACTTAGCGAGCGTCCTCCCATCCTTCGTCTTGACCTCCACCCTCCCAAGCCACCTCTCGGGAAACGCCCTATCAATCTCTTCGTCAAGGACCATACTCACCCTCCCCCGGAACTCCCTCAACTCCGGATCCCGCAGCGCCTCCTCCGTAAAATCCGCCAGCCCAGCAGCCCCATTCTTCGCCGCCACAGCCAGCACAAACCCCATGCTGAATTTACTCTGGTGCACCGTCTTCAACTCGCCGTCGCCAGCGCCAGGACCGACAGTACCAGCAGTAAGCCCCAGCACATCCAGCGCCGCCTTATACGTATACGCCGTCACAGCCTCGATATCGCCAAACGCCACCCCCTCCTCGCCCATCAGCGCAAGCAGCGCATCCGCACTGGGGTGCGTATGCCGGCAGCTCGCGTGCCACTTGAAACTACTCTGCAGAACCGCCCACTTGCCGCCAAGGTCTCGATCAATCGCGTCGGGCGTCGTGCTCAGATTCCCTAGCGTCGCGCCCATCCCGCGCTCGCCCTCCAGGATATCCGCCGTCCCCAAGAGCCCGGATCTCGCCGTGTACGCGGCAAACACGCCGCCCGCGCACGCTTGCGCCGTGTGCACTTGCTTCGAGTGCGTCGCGTCCAGCAGGAACTGCCAGAGCCCTGCGGCCTGTGTGCCTGCTGTGCCGAGGGCCGAGAGGAATTGCGGCGCGGGGAGCTTGAGGAGGTGTGCGGTTGTTGCGGCTGCGCCGAGGATGCCGGTTGTGGCTGTTGTGTGGAATTTCTGGGCGGCGGAGTTAGTAGGCAGGATATGATATGATGATCTGTATGAGGGCATGGGATGGGATGGTATACTTCGTAGTGCGCTCGCCCTAGGAACTCGCCCGCGCGACAGGCAACTTCATACCCGACGACACACGCCGTGATGAACTCTTTCCCTGTGGCGCCGACGTCCTGCGCGACGGCGAGGGCCGTTGGGAATACGATGGTCGCCTATACAATAAAATTAATACCGTCGATTAGCCAGAGCCCAGAATCCATTCCCATCAACCCAATCTCAATCCCGTCGCACAATCAGCTAGCATACCGGATGCATCATGCTACTATTATGCAAATCATCCTGCTCAACCACATGCGCGGCGCCGCCATTAACCAGCGCCGCAAACGCCGGGCTCGTCGTGACGCCGGGAACCCCAATGAGCTCGCATCGCCCATCCGCGGGACCCATGTGCTTCGCGTACTCGAGCATCGATTGCACGGCGATGTGCCCCCGCCCTGCGACGGCGCAGGCGAGTGTGTCCGCGAAGAAGTCCTTTGTGCGCGCGATGACGGGTCCCGGGAGGTCGGCGTATTTGAGCGCGCTGGCCCACGCGGCGAGGTTCTGGGTTCGGGTGGACATCTTGCGTTTGGCTTGGATGCTGCTTGTCGGGAGGTGGGGGGAGGGGTGCTTGTTGGTGAAGGAGGAGGAGGGGCGGATGCTGGATTGAGGGGAGCAGTGGGTTTGCGCGGCTAGGCGGGTTGGGAAAAGCCTACACTGCGCGGGAAACATATCTATCTGATGCAATTAGCTCGCCGTAGGTTATCTTTGATGGAAATTTTTGAAGGCAGGGGCGATGAGGGGAGTCGTCTCGGTAAGCGGAGAAGCCGCGGTTACTCAGAATGCGGGGAACGGACAGCTTCCATGCTCCCGACCCCGGGATTGCCTGTCGTCACGTTCCATGGTGTCTGTGCCCTATTTTCATATAGGAGTACAAGGGTTGCACGGAGATAGATACTTTCGAGACTTGGATTGGGTCGAAGATTTCCCTTGGTGCAACGGGCAACCCATTTCACCTTTTGTATTTCCATGGCACGGCAGCCAGCTTTGCGGAAAATGTACCCTATCTATTCAATGTATTCGTCCAAGGGAGAGGATACAGTCTTCCAATTTCGGACTCCGGTTCATCCTGTTTGATTTGATTCACGTTTGATTCGCTAGCTCGAAGTCTGTTCAGCGTCCTTTTCAGCCAGTCAGTGACGTCTACTCGCAAGAAATGCAGGATGAGAACCTTCGAACAAACTGCCATTGGAAGTCATTACTGTGGCTGTTAGCTCAGGTCAAGTTCTGCAAGGCCCCGCGGGAAGGCTTGGTTCAATGACAGCCGACCTCCAACTCTCACAAAGACAATTTCCTTGCCTCGGCGAGTGAATATCTGGGAGGGCAGACGATGTTCAGCCTTCCCGCTTGATATCCGTTCTTAGAAGCCACTTCATATGATCTGTAGGTGGCTATCAAGAGTTTTCCTGGGCAGCTCGCAGGAACAGACCTGCATTCAGTCAGCAGAAGAGTATCGTCGAACTTCTACTTCGCTTTTCTTGCTTCTCGGCACCGCTGGTTTAACTCGCTGGTTGCGATGAGAGACTTCGATGAGAGCAGGCCCTTTGCGCGTAGAGGAGGGCGGCTGGACACTGGACCTCGTTCCGGGGAAACGCTTCCACAGGACGCACGGACAACCTCTGCGCGACAGCGGGCGAAATCATGTTAATCGGCCCTAATAAGTGGCTGGGTCACCCTGATCTAGAGCATCTAAAGTCCTTGCGGCTTGTTTGCTGATGAGTAAAGACGAGGCTGCAGCAGCAAAGCAATGTCCCGCTGAGGTCACTGTCCAAGTTACTGCTTTGGTTTCGGCGGGCTTCGGCACGAGCAGACTAATCCAGTCATTCCACGCCCACTATTCGCTCTTCGCGGTCGTAGAAAGCCCTCGACAGAAGTCGTACCTTTTCGTGTGCTTTTGCTTTGTCCTCCTTATTGTAGGTCTTGATGTTGTTAGATTAGGAATGGCCCGTGACACCAAGCTACGATGTCCTTTGTGAATGGTGAACAGGAAAATCAAACTCTAACATAAGAGTGATCACCATACTGCCTATTATCAGATCCAGTTGAGACAGGCGTACAGGTAAAGTCAATCGGGTAATATGGTTGAGTGCAGCAGAAAAAGTGGAAAGTGTGCTGCAGTGAATTGGATAACACAAGGCGTCTCATTCACTAGGTACACCAAGAAGGAAAGTATTTTTTCAATCAACTTTAAGAATGTCACTTATAAATCTATACCTTCAATATTAACTTGATCTTTAACTCTTTACCCTTTCCCTGTTTAGCCTTCTCTTCTTTTCCTGATTTACCATCCTCAACTCTAGCATATTACCACCCCGCCTCATCGCGAGATCGCACCAGCCAACATGCTCCGTTTCCTTACATTAGCCAATCTTGCTCTTTGCATTTCCACGGTCTCCTCTGCGTTCTGGGAGCCATCCTATGTGCGTTTTCACCCAAGTAACCTACATCCATGAATGCCTCTGCTGACAAACCTCTTCTTCCACCTAGCGCGTCACAACCTGCTTCCCAAAAGAGGTCTCCGTCCTGGCCACCCCAATCTTTAAATACATCGAGGACTCCAAAATCCAGACGGCCCTCTTTCTGGAGCCCGAGGCCTGCGCTCGTGTCATCTGCGTTAAACGGGCTGCGGTCTCGGTGTGCAATGAGGTATGTCTGCGTCTTCTTTTTGATGTCACTTCAACCGGGGTACGGACGCTTATTACAGCTTTTTTCTTGCAGAATCATAATCGTGAGGTAGATATCACAACTGAGGACATCGTTCTGGGCCTGGAGAAGATATCCGGTGAATGCTGGACTCTGGATGATGCCGGCGGACGGATATACGCTGCTGGGACCACGTTTGTCAGCCCGGAGAAGGTTCGAGTCAATATGAAGAGGGAGGATGAGTGTATGGAGAGATTGCTGCTTGATTAGATGGGGCACTGGTCTGAGACACATTATGTTTTGCTTTTTTGATGTCGGAACTAGGGCGATGCAATATACCCAGGTCACCGTACTCTTAGTCTACTGAGTCTACATACTAGCCTTTTGCCATGGGCAAGACAGTTCCATTCCCTCCAAGATTTTGATTATCTGAATTGTTATGTTAGCGTAAGAATGATTGAAGGTTCTGGAAGGGATTTTGCGAGGTGCTGAGGCATGATTCCTGCTTCGGGATATGAAGCCTTCACCAGTATGGCATGAGATGTATTCAAACCCCCAATATTGTTTGATTCACCACCTTGGTGAATTTAAGACCCTGTCAATGGCTTGGTGAGACCAGAGAGGTGGGGTAGTTGCTTTTAGCTACGTAAGAGCTTCCCTTGAATTATTCACTCAATGACCCCAATGTGTTACCTCCTCATATCTTGAGCTCATTCACTCTTGAAGGCTTCATTCACTCCTGTCACCAGGATAGAATTTTCACAATACTCCTCCGCAGCTATAAATACCCCAGTTAGCTTCCTCCCAATTCGCTAATTTTTCAAATTCCTCCTCTTCCTCAACCTCAAGTCGTCCCTGCTCACCTTTCGTATCAACCTGCCTCATCCAAACATTCCGCCCTCCAAACCATCTTCTCTACACACAAATCCAGCAATCACGACTTCGGTAGGATGCTGCGTCCCCTGGCTATAGCCTCAATCCTCATGGCCGTCTGCACCCGCAACGCCATCGCCGATGTACGTCCCGTCCATCCCAACACTTACCTACACATCTCTCCAGCCTAGGCCAAGTGCTTCCATGGACTAACACTCAACCCCTGCAATCTCATCAGGACACCATCGGCTGCTACCCTAAAGACTACATGGTGCACCCGCTCTTCATCGAAGTCGGTCTCAAGTACGTCAACGGGGGCAGCCACATTACCATTGCGCCCGGTGAATGCTCGCGCCAGATCTGCAATGACCATGCTGCGGTCTGGGTGTGCAACGATGTACGTTACTCCCTACCCTCAGGCCGATCCCTGCCCCCCTGCAAAAAGTACCTATTTCCCGTCAACAATTTGCTGACATCCCGATGACAACGGGTTCTAGAACGAAGATAGCGACACGCAGCTCTCCTCTGACTACGTCATCGCCAACACGAACATGATCCTGGACAAGTGCAAACATGATAAAGAACATGCTGGTGGAATCCTCGTCGCCCAAGACCAGCAGCTCCGTGTTGTTATCATCAAGGATAATCAGTGCGATAGAACCCTTATGTAAGCTACCGGTCCACGGCACCTGCAGCTTCCTATGATCCAAAGGACCCTGCAGCAGCATTCTATCAGAGTCGGCTCCGTTTATCTGATGGGTGTGGCTGGCTGGCTGCGGTGGTTTCATTTTCGATATGTCTTCCAGGAGTTCAAACTGCTTGCCTCTTGTTTTACCGTACGACGCTGGTTATTCAAAACGCCTAGCTTTTCTTTTCTTTACCTTTTTTTTCTTCTCGGGATTACTCAACTCTCTTCTCTGGGGCTTTCAAGAAGCCGGAATACGTTTCGCTATGGTGCTGGGGTATGGGATCTTGGATCTACTACCGACTTTCCCGACCCTCTACATGTTGTATTGTCCAGGTCCATGAACCGCTTTTTCTGTATTAGTGGTAATAAAATGGACCAATACTGGTACTACTTGCTCCAGAACGACTAATTAAACCTAACGGCAGATCTGTCTTCTGACCCGTTACACCTTCCTGTCCGGCTTTTGCACAGGTTCTAGCTGTTTGATGCTGGAAAATACAAGATGGCCAGGGAGCGTAACATCCACATGATTTTATATAACAGCGTACAACTCGAGCTAAGATTTTGATGCGAGTAACTGCTATCTACATACAAATACCTCCTTATAGACAGACCAAATGCTCAAGTGGCTCAACAACGCAAAAAGAGCAGTGGTAATCTAAATATATGGGCAGGGTACTTTTTACTAAGTCCCGATTCTTAATCCTTGACTCAGGCGCGCCTCCTGTGAAAGTACGCTAAGGACTATTGGACTATCTCTGCAAAGCCATTTAGATCGATTCCAAGCTCATTAACTAGCAACTCGGTTGAAACCGAGGTCTCGTCAGATCCTTGCTTTTCCCCTCGCTGGGTACTCCGATTGATGGAGGTGCTCACCCCGGATCAAGGGGTCGGGATGTTGAATGTATGACGGTGAAACGATTGATGACCGTGTAAGATACCTGGTATTGTCTCCAAAAAGAAAATAGGTCGCTATCCTTTCTTGGTCTTCGGGACAGTGCCCTGGTCTTCGTGACACTGCCCTACGGGGTAAACACCATACTGAGGTAAGTAGCAGCGACATCCTGGCACATTTTGAGCAATCGATCCTCGGTAGACGTAGGAAGTTCTCTTTCTCTCGTTTCTTTACACTCTGGCACTCCATGCTAGATCCACCTTCCACTTCATTTCTGAAAAGTCTGAGCATTTCCCTCCAAAACTGTACTGGGTATCACTCTCACGTCAGCGCTGGCAGCTTGTAATCCGATGACGTCCTAGATATGTGCGCTGGCTTGCATGATCGTCTGAGGGTTCGCTCATAATAGCTTTGAAGGAACTGCGCTCGCAGGGGAGCCTTGTGCTCCCGCGTGCTGATCCATGCTACGATCGTGTTGTTTGAATGTGACAGACAATCCTGAGGCTCGGACCTTGCATATTAGGCTTAAGACTGCCTAGGCTGGACGGGACTGGAGTGGGCTGGCCCGGCGGCCATCTTTCTTGAGCACCTCACAGCTTTAGTGTCCCCTAGCAGATTGACTCAGTTTCCTTGTTCGTTGGCTATGCAAGCCCTTGCAGCCGGGTCTGGAGACGACACTCGACGCCAAAACCTTGCACTGGCTCGTCAGCTGCAGCATCAGCTTGGTATTGTCCTCCAGCTTGAGGGGTCAGACTTAATATTGAGGAATCTCATCACGGTAAGGGCCTGGAGGAAGAAGCAAAATCGTTTTATTGCTTACGGTTACCGCATCGCTGGTGACAGGAGTATCTATACTGCGTTGGTGCTGATCAGCGCAAGACAAGGATAAATAGAGGCATATTCTTCGCTTTTCTAAGGACCAGGCTTACTCGGGATTCACACTTTTCCACTTTGTCTACACTCAGGTTAACTACAAAGTCCATATCGAAGATGCACTTCCAATTCACCCTGGCCACCGCGGCCGTCATCCTCGCATTTTCCTCGCCTGCTCTGGCCCAGGACAAAGAGGAACCTACCCCAATCCCCTCCGTCACCGGCACAATCCAAGCATACGGCCGAGAGGCGTGGGCCACGTACCCCGACTCCGCCGCAGCGGGATGCCTTAACGAGGTCGGCCGCCTGGACTTCAGCGACAACCGCGAGTGCGCAACTCTCGAGAACGAGTTGGGCTTTATTAGCACCCCCGACGGCGACTTCCTGCGCATCCTCCCGGACCAACGCATCCTGAGCATCGAGGAGCCCGCTAACGAAGTGACGCGCTGTTTGCCCGTCGGCGAGAATGACGAGGATGTAAGTACACTGCGCAAATTCCTTCCATGCGTCATTGCTAATAAGCTGTGCGCACAGATTCCAGAAAGCTTTCTCAGCTGCACGACTCGCGTGACAGCTTCCTCCCCGCCTGAGGAATTTGTGTCTGGCCCGCGCTGGTACCCGGTTACAGGGAGCTATGTGGACGACACGATTGCGTTGGCTGGGGAGGGGCAGGACTACGGGGCGGTTTTGGGGCTGGTGTTTGTGCCTGCGGCTGTGCCTGAGGGTGAGGGTGAGGCTGCTGGTGCGGGTCGAGCTTGATGCTCTCGCGGCCGCTGGGTAAGGCGAGACTATCCTAGGTACTTTGGGGTCAATAGTGATGGGATCTTGATAGCGTCGTAAAGAACGGAAAGTGAGAGGCTGATAACGACGAAATAAGATTGCTTACCTGGATCGGATGGCTAAATACATATCCATTGACGTGAGTCAACCACCTTCATCGTTAAGTGCTAGTATCAACTCAAGAACCACGGGGTTACTTGCAAGTATTTCTCTAAACTGTAGTATTTGTCTGGAATTCAATCCCACATCTCTCCGCTTTCTCAATCCCGTCCGAAACCTCGATATCGCGGGATCATCTTGGGAAATCCGAAATTATGTCTCTACCCAATGTTCCTAGTCAAGGTCTTCCGCGGAAGCCTCTACAACAAGTGCATGCCCAATATTGTCACAAAGAAAAATCCCAGTCCCCGTGCTACAATACACAGAGTATGTATCAACTATATAGCGTACTTTATCCAACCTTTTCAACGCGCTGAGACGGCACTCTTCCGCGTCTCTCCACAATCCTGCGACTATACGGGGGGAAGCCCTGGGGCCAAGAACCACAACGAGCAGGATCGCGGAAACAAATGACCGACATGTGTGATCAGATCTACGGATGTAGACAGCGGTACCGAGCGCAGGTCCTTTCGGGTTGTCTTGCCAAAGCTTCATGGACTGTGGCGCGGGATGTATGATATGGCTCCCTCGTTAGCGCAGAGAGATCCCATGGACTTGGAGGCTATCACAGCTGATATGGAGATGAGAAATGATGGTAAGATAAATTAAGAATGGTTGACTTCCACTAGCAGCATCGTTTTGAAAACTTCCCATACCTCGGGGTTGCGCGAAATTTGCCTATCAAAAGTCCCATAGCAATTTCAAAGACTTGGAAAGCACACTATGGCCATCGACCTCTCCACCACGGACCTTTCCATCCCCTCACACTGCAGAGCCGGCGTCGTCGAAAATGAAGGGTCAAACTTCACTGTCCGCGTTGAGGACGTTCCGGTCCCAGAGCCAGGTACTCAGCGTTACGCCCTCTACCCTAGACTCCCCTCAACCCATCTGAGGCCGATCGATACAAAGGTGTACAGACTGGCATAAAACCCAACTCCCGCAGGCCGCAACGAGCTCCTCGTCCGCCTCACCGCAACCGGCATCTGCTTATCCGACATCCACACCATGTCGGGCGACCTCGGCATGCCGCCCATGTCCTCCTTTGGGGTGCGGTCCCCCGGCCACGAAGGCGTCGGCGTACTTGCGGAAACAGGCGCGGATGTGCAGACTTTCAAGGTCGGGGAGCCGGGCCGGCATCAAGCCTCTCCTGGACACCCGCGGGAAGTGCGAGCTCTGCCGGGCGATAGGGAGATGCATTGTGCGCAGGGGGTGCATACGGGGCTTATGAGGGCCGTTACGTACATCCTTTGGCTTACCTATGCGACTGACTCTACGGTATGCTGAACTGACAAGATGCGCGCCAGGCACATACCAACAATACATCACGTCGCCAGCGCGCTACGCCTCGGCAATCCCCGACGGCGTGCCGGACGAAATCGCCGCCCCGATCATGTGCAGCGCCGCAACGATGTACCGCTCTCTCGCCGAGTCTAGGCTGGAGCCAGGGAACTGGGCCGTGTTCTCCGGCGGAGGCGGCGGTGTCAGCATCCAGGGGGTATAGATCGCGAAGGCGATGGGGATACGGGCTATCGTTGTGGACACGGGCGCCGCAAAGCGCGAGCTCTCACTGCAGGTGGGGGCAAAAGCCTTTGTTGATTTCAACGATACACCTGGTGCCGTTGCGGCCGTTATCGATTTTGCTGATAGCATCGGCGTGCATGGTGTTTTTGTTACTGCGTCGGTGGCTCACAAGACGGCGCTCTCGTTTATCGGGACGCGGGTTGGGAGTATTGTTATGTGTGTTGGGCTGGCGCCGAATAATAGAGTTGTTGTCGGGGCGGATCCGGTAGATATGATCTTTCGCAATATCACGATTAGGGGCACTTTGGTGGGGAGTCGGAGGGATGTTGCTGCGGCGCTGGATCTAGCGAGACGGGGGTTGTTGAGGCAGATCTGTGAGGTTTATCCTGTTGAGAGGCTGCCCGAGGCTGTGGAGAAGCTGAGGAGGGGGGAGTTGCGGGGAGGACGGTTGTGGGGTTTGACTAAGGGTCTTCTGTACGTATCTTGTTCAGTAGTGTGTGCATAAGTTGGTTCTTGTGAATTTACATCATGATGACTTTGTGGTGGATTGCTGACTTGTGCTTAACTCCGCTGTGTAAACTCCGATGTCCACAGTAAGCAGCTTACTGCCTCTAGCCAATGGGTCTACAATGCGTTTCAACCTTAATCCACATGGTCTGCCATTGATAAGCACATTCTCCTCCCCTCGTGGGGATGCTCGCTGATCTTCAGCCTTGAGTGGTCGGAGCTCTGGTGGGCCCATGGATTCCCCCTCGCGGATGCTCTGGATAGCCGGTCATCCGTCATCAACCTGCAGTTCTCGCCGGGTCCTCGTCGTCATCCATAGCATACTGTGGAGCGTGTACCTCGGAGCTATCGACAACCTCCCACGTCCAGGCCGCGTCTGTCGGACCTCTTAAAGAGAGCATTCCTCCAAGTCGAAGCCAATCGCATTCACACTTCCCAACCTCCTATTGAACTTTGACTCACTTACGCTGTACACAATGTCTATCTTTGCTCCCGCGCCGAAGCCGCCCACCCTCCTCGGCTACCACCGAGTGCTCTCCCCTTCAGCCGGTGTCAAGGTGTCCCCGCTATGTCTGGGGGCGATGAACTTTGGCGATGCCTGGTAAGCCATCTTACTCAGTCAATCATGTTTCTTGAAGCTGACTTGAGGGCTATAGGAAGGAGTTCATGGGCGAGTGCAACAAGGAGCAGTCCTTTGCGCTCCTCGACGCCTTCTACGAGGCTGGCGGTAACTTTATCGACACGTATGGCTCCTTTACCCACATTCCATTCTCACAATCTTAATGCTAATCATACTGGTATGAACAGCGCAAACAACTACCAGCAAGAAGAAAGCGAGAAGTGGATCGGCGAATGGATGCAGAAGCGCCAGAACCGTGACCAGATGGTGTACGCACCAAACCCCATGCCCTCATCTCCCCCAATCCAACCCCATTCTAATCTCATCTTCTCTATCCAGCATCGCCACAAAATACACAACAGGCTACCGCACCTCGCACCGCTCCACCGAGCCCCTACAAAGCAACTTCGTCGGCAACAGCTTCAAATCCATGACCATCTCCGTCAACAACTCGCTCAAGAAACTCCAAACAGACTACATCGACGTGCTCTACCTGCACTGGTGGGACTTCACCACCTCCGTCGAAGAAGTAATGCACGGCCTCAACAGCCTCGTGACCTCCGGAAAAGTCCTGTACCTAGGTGTATCCGACACCCCTGCGTGGGTCGTCGTCAAGGCGAACGACTACGCGCGCGCGCACGGCCTCAAGCCCTTCTCCGTCTACCAGGGCAAGTGGAACGCCGCGTACCGCGACATGGAGCGCGAGATTGTGCCGATGTGTCGCGACCAGGGGATGGGGATTGCGCCGTGGGCGCCGCTGGGCGGCGGCAAGTTCAAGGGGAAGGAGGCGCGGGAGGCGAAGAGGAAGGAGGAAGGGGCGTCTGGGCGCGGCGCGGAGATGAGTGAAAGCGATGTGAAGATCTCCGAGGCGTTGGAGAAGGTTGCCGAGCGGAAGGGGAGTAATCTGCATGCGATTGTATGTCTTATCAGCCCACTCCATTATACTCTCGGGTGCTTGCTAACAGTGATTGATTGCTTGTGGCCAGGCCCTCGCATACATCATGCACAAAACCCCCAACGTCTTCCCGATCATCGGCCAGCGCAAGGTCGAGCACCTCAAGGCGAACATCGAGGCGCTGAGCATCTCGCTCAGCGACGCGGACATGGACGAGATCAATGGCGCGACGGACTTCGACGTCGGGTTCCCGATGAACTTCATCTTCCGGGAGTTCACCGGCCGCAATACTGCTGCCGATGTCTGGCTCACGCAGGCTTCGGCCCTGATTGATGCGCCGCCGCAGCCGGGGCCTGTGAGGCACCGAGCGGCTGAGAACTAGGTCGTGTAGCTCACCTATATCTTCATGTCGACTTTCGGGTGGATCTAGAAGTGAATTAAGGTCGAAGCTGGCTTTCCAGTTACCTTTCTTAATGCGGCGCACGATGCGTAGGATAGGTCAGAACATGTATATATATTGGTGTGGAATTGAGGATATCAGACCACCTCAACACCGCACTGTATTGCTTGGAGATACTAGTATCTATCTCTAACGTCCAGAAGTCTTACTCTATTGGAAATCAGCGCTGAGAAACTCACTGAGAATCTCCCGGGAACTTCCATCGAACAGTCGGAGTCAGGTCCTCAAGGTATTCCCTTGGTAGGTACTAGTGTAGTCTAGAGCTTACGATATAACCAGAAACGTCGAATCCATCTCAGCGAAGACAGTGATCATTGGATCATTATCTCCGTATCCAACGTGTCCATTGAAGTACACAAAGTAGTTGATTCTACCCTATAATTTTTTCCGTGCCATGGAATTAGATCCGCGGGGCTCTAGGGTAGTTGCTCATGCTGAATCAGCCCGTTGATGTCGGTGTTTTTATCGATTTAAAGGCAGCACATCATGCAAGAGCATCCTGGTGGACGCGGTATTGCAATCAGTCCACTATATAGTCCAAACCTAGATGCCAAGGGCCCACATCCAGTTGAACCCTGGCAATCGGATGGAAGAAGCATCCGCCTGCACTCTTTATCGGATTTAAGCATCAGCAACTAGCGTACCGTGCGTACCGTATCGTCGCACTGTCCCCGCAAGGAACGGAAATCGACCCTAATTGCTGACAGCCCCGTCAGCTCCATCCCTGCCAGCCGGATGGCTACCGGGGTCCCGGGGCCAGGCAGTTGTGACATCAGGAATGGGCGAGACGAAGTATATAGACCTCCTAGTATACTGCTGAACAGCCTCTATCCAAGAGATACCACCATCTTTCATTTCGGACTTATCTTATTACATCTGACTCTCACGATATGTCACTCACCCTCGACCCGACCCCAGCGAGCGTCCTCGCCCGACACCGCCATCTCTCGCTTTCGGCTGCAATCCACGTGCCCCCCTCTGCCTGGGCGCCATGACATTTGGCACGGTGCACAGCGAGCGGTACGGACACTGCACGAAAGACGACGCATTCGGCGTGCTGGACGCCTTCTACAGCGCCGGCGGCAACTTCATCGACACCGCGAATGCCTACCGCGAAGGACATCATTTTATTTTGCAGAAATGGCGGAATCTGAAGCCAGAAGCTCTCTCCGTCAATGAAGGCGCCCGGTCGAGCAGGCATCAACAACTTGCTGAACAAGGGCCGGTTCCAGACGGCGGAGGGGTTCGTGCAGCGCGAGAAGCAGAACGACGGACGGAACTCCATCCCCACCTCGCAGCTCGACAAGGCCGTCTCACGTGTACTGAAGAAAATTGCGGGCAGGAAGGGCGTGCAGCTGCTGCACGTTGCGCTGGCGTATGTCATGGACAAGGCGCCGTATTTGTTTCCGATTGTGGGCGCGCACAGGGTCTCGCATATCGAGGGGAGCATTGCGGGGATTGGGGTTACGTTGACGGAGGAGGAGATGAGGGAGGTTGATGAGGCGTATGAGTTTGACTTTGGGTTTTCGCATTCATTCCTCAGTGGCACGCTGTTTGATCCGTCTGAAGTCGAGGGGCGCGGATCACCCTGCGAAGTGCTGGATGATGGAGCATCTGGGCAAGTTTGACTGGGTTGAGAAGCCGAAGGCAATCAGGCCTAAGGTCGAGGAGTAGCCTATATTTGAGTAGACATTGTTAGTATCGTGGACTAGCTAGAGATACTCGATTGACCGGGGGTTACCTGGGCTCATTCTTTGGCAAACCTACTTGCATTTGATCTAGTATAAAGGCTCGTTGTAGGTGGAATAGAGATTCTTGCATTCGATGAAGAGCTTCATTAGTGTGGACATCTTAGGCTGTGACTATACTCTTCCAAAATGCCGCCTATACAGCTGGAACGTATCGAAAACATCTGCTATTCATCAAACATGCAGAGCCAGTACTGCTTTACGTTGAAACCCGGTAGCCGGCTCGTAAGTCGCGTAGGCGCGCTTCTTCCCAGGGCCATGGCGGTGTTGTCACATCAACAGGCCATCCGCCCCAGAAGCAGACAGCTCTCTTCCATGTCTTTAACCTTGAGCTTAGTCCTTGCTTGGTCATTCACTGCGGCCGTTACCGAAGGCTTCGATATGTGTATGCAAACCTTCCATACCCTCAGGCAACACCGACCCCTGATAGGCTAGGTAGGTGACGTTTTATCAAGTTTACCTCGAAGTCATTCACAGTTTCTCCCATCATTCAGCTCACCCGACTTTTCAACTTCGTGTCCATCTCATATCTGATGTACTTCTTCGTCTCTCCGCCATGGGCCTCTATAAATACGATCCTTCCATTCAAACTTCCCCTCTACACTTTGCCTCTACGAACCTCTCTCTACAAACCTCTCTCTACAAATTACAAACCATCCCTTGTCGAGTCAACTCTTTTATCCAAACTCTGCATCATCTATTGCCCCATCCAAGCCTTTTCTCTCAACCCTCATCCTATCTTATGAAACCAACGCCAAGCTTCACGCAGAATGGAGCCTACCACCATGACCATCACCCCAAAAGTTGACCTCGCGACGTACCTCTTCACTCGCCTCAGCCAACTTGGAATATGCACAGTCTACGGGTCTCCCGGAGAGTACAACACGCCCATGCTGGGGTTCATGAAGCTTGCGGGACATCATTTCGTCAAATGCGCCAACGAGCTGAACGCAGGCTTTGCAGCAGACGCTCACGCTCGAGTCCGTGGTATTTCAGCACTAACAACCTCCTTCAACGACGCGCCAGGGGAGCTCACAGCTTTCGATGCCGTCTCGCAAGCGTTCGCAGACAATGTGTCCCTCGTGTTGATCGCAGGCGTTCCTAGCATCCAAGACCAAATGCAAAGCCGAATCGCCAGCGAGCGTCTCCATGACTCCTGGTTTTCCCGATCCATCTCCTCAGTGAGCAACTACGATGACGCGGATGACGAAGTAGCGGAGGAGGAAGACTTTAGACGCTTTGCGAAGATGTACAAGCCATTCACCGTTGCGCAGGCAAACCTCTTCTTCCGGTACAGCGCCGCCAAAGAAATCGATCGCGTGCTGGAGCTGTGCGTCCGATGCTCTCAACCTGTCTATATCGAGGTTCCCATCGACATGCTAGCTACCAAAGTCGATGCCTTTGCCCTGGGCCATCACATCAACACGCGAGAGCTGTGCAACCGCCCGACACTCGAAAAGGAACTCGTTCAAAAGACTTTCGATCTCATTCACGCCTCTACAAAACCGGTTATCATTATCGACGCACTGACAGCACGCTGGGGTCTCGCAGAAGAGGCCATGGAGTTCATGAAGATGTCGCTGTGGCCCACGTTTGCAACCCCTTCTGGTAAGGGCTGCATCGACGAGACCCTACCCAACTTCTGCGGTATCTACCCGGGACCCAACAGCACAGGTAAACTCACACTTATCTCTTCGGACGCTGAATCTCTGAGATTCACGCGGGAGTACCTGAGATACGCAAACATGGTCATCCGCTTTGGAGCCCCGGAGAGTGCCATTGGCGCTGAGACCTCGTCCACCCCTTTTGCCTCTGGGCCCGATCCGCGCAACACTCTCGACATCAGCAGGCGCCATATCCGCTTTCCTGGTGACCCTACAGAGAATACCAGCTACCACCCGTCTCACGCAAAAGCTCTGTTTCGGAAGGTGCTGTATAAGCTCAAACAGGAACTCCATAGCCAACGTCTGCTGATGTACCCGTATCCCTCGCCGCACTTCGCCAACACAAGAGACCGTTTGAAGTCATTAGTGCCTGCTCGACCAGATGCCTTGATTGATGGAGAGAGCTTTTGGCTGCAGATCTCGCCATTCCTGAAAGACAACGACGTTATCCTGACAGAATCTGCTAGCTCTGGCTCTAGTAGCATGATGACCTGTGTAACAGACCTCATCCTCCCCCGCAACGCAAAGATGGTCACCGCTGCGGCATCCAGTCCAGTTGGATCTTCCCTTGCAGCTGCATCCGGCGTCTCCCGCTCATCGAGGGACAGATACAGCCACAACTGCAACGAGAAACCACTCAGCCGCACACTGCTCTTCATAGACACGGTTAGCTTCCAGAAAGGCGCCTCGGCGTTGCGCTCTCTCTTCCAGAACAGGCTGAATGTTTTGATTCTCCTGTTCAACACTGAGGACACAACAAACACAGACTCGAGCACAGATAGCATAGCGCTTGAGAAACAAGGCGTGGTTCGGACACAAAGCACAACTAAAAAACACAACCGCAACGCTTCCGTCCGCGGCACCATCCAGGGCCTACCCGCTGTCTACCACCCTCGCGATCGTGCTCTTCAAAGTGAGGCTGAGCCCATGAACTATCTCGAGGCCGTGCCGTTCCTCGGTGCGCCAACCCATGACCCAAAATGTCCCGTTACAACCGCACGAGTCCGGAACTGGGGAGAGCTGCGAGGGTTCCTGGCCGACGAGGAACTTGCTTCAGGACGCGGAGTCACTATAGTCGAGATTCTTGTTAAGCCCAAAAAAGAGAAGCCCCTCTTACCACTTGTCGAGCAGACGGTTGAAGAAGAGACTTGGAGCCAGGACCGGGCTAGTCAGTGGAGCGAGTACAGCCAGTATGAGCAGCGGTACCACGAAGTCGAAGACTGGCGGTTGTCGGCGCGAGAAAGCCAGGCGTCTACACTTGCACCTACACCTACATTTCGTTATGAACCCGCCAACACGCTCCAGGAGTTCCTCCAGATTGTGGATTCCGTGCAGGAAACCGTCAACCGCCAAGAGACGATCCCCCAGAATCCCTTCGAGAATCCCGTGCAAAGCCGCTTCCACGAACACATTGACGATGTGGAACCCGTCCAGAAACCAACCGTGGAGCACATTGAGACCGTGAAGCCCATCCAGGACTCCACCGCGCAGCAACACATCGAGACAATCGAGGAGGGGGCGCCTATCCAAGAGGAGCCTACCCAAACACCCACGTCATCCGAAGACTCCAAGACCAAACAAGAAGAAATCACGAGCGATGACGACATATCCACCTATACCACCTGGAGCCTGATCGAGAAGTCCATCCTGAAACGCCGCTGCTTCCGCAATCCCATCCCCATTCCCGACTCCCCCGAGATCTCCAAGTGGGAGGAGTCTTCTGATGAGGAGGATGAGGATGAGACTGCTCCTACGCATAAGGCCTTGCTCTCCCGTCTGTGTCGCTGGCCGAAGTCGCTGAGGCGGCGTCGGGCGCGGAACTAAGGTCGTTTTGAGTCGAATGTCACTACTACCTATCTAACGTGTTATGATTTATGAATTGGATATGATGAGATGACAAGGAAGCATTAATGGTTAAGCGATCTTTCATCAACGCGGAGTTTGGGTACCTGACTTAGATGGACTGCGTTTGGGTATGATGTCCGACCAGGTATTGGATTCATATTTTTCTTCCGATTCGAATCAAATGTCCCTACTACAAGCTGCGCACTGGAAGGCGTTCAAGGTCTTAGAATTCTGGACTTAGACTAGGAGGTTTTCTGTTGGGCGCTGTGATTATCTAGGACACTCTACTTACTATCATGCATCTAATTTAATTTCATTAGTAACTAACTTCCCCGTATCTGATGTCCTTCAACGTGCTCGAAATATATGATTCCAGCCTAAACCCTATACCTGAAACCATCCGGATAAACCTTTGACTTCCTCCATAGCTTTATGGAATCTAATGACCTCTTTTTTTCAACTTTTTGCGCCGCGTTCCATCCCAGTTAATTGTTAAAAGGGCCAGGCTATTCACACTTATACTTTATCTTGAGACCTACCGACCGTAACCTTCGCCGGCTTACAGAGGCAGCGTGGCTTGGATCATCTAACACTCAGTCCTGGCCAGACCTACCTAATACTATCCCGGGGCATAGATGCAGGTCAAGGACTGCCGCGGTCATCGTCCATTATGGAAATCTCGACAGTTGGTCTCTCCAGAGAAACTAGCACTAGTTACTCCGTGGTCCTACTCAGGTTGGAGGGTGGAGTTGCCACCCGACCTGCCCTGTCCTCTATCTAGGCAAGGTAAGCAGACGCTTCAACGGGAGTAGGTCAGGCAAAGGACCTGCTGCCTGATTGAGTTGATCTGAGACACCTACCCTACCGGGTATATCCCACTCAGCCACCGCGATCTTAATGGATGCCACGGTCTGGCGTGCCTGATAATGGGTGGGTGCTTGGGTTTAAGCTTATCTGGACGACGGACGGTGTGGGGTGCCGGTCGATAGAAGGGAAGTCATCTACGTACCCAAGTCTATCCCCGATGCAGCTGCATAGGATAAATTCCAGGCTACGTTTACAGTAGCGTTGAGGTTGCTCATGAGGCCAGTGATGCAAAACAATGTGGATAGCAACGGGGTAGATCATGCAAATGTCGCATGCAAAGAGAGCCGAACAACATAGATTGAGCAAGGGATAGACAGCATCAGACCTTGCTAAGTGTGCAGTCGAAGTTTCCCCGGAGTCCCGTGCAAGGCAAATGCAGTGCGCCGAGCTCACCTGTGTGTAACAGTTTTAAGTGTTAGCTGAGTATGCAGGGTTACCACCTAGGGGTTGCGATGCGAGATGTCTTTCCCTGGTCATTTGTAAGGACGGCGGGCATCTAGCCTCTTTGCAGTCGGAGGTACCTTTGATTTTCGCAGCGAGGCGGATTGCGCCGCCAGTCCCCGTTCCCGTCCCGTCCTGCATGGCGTGCGAGGGCCGGCGTGGCGCCAGAAGGAGCAAAAATGAGGTGAAGCACTCGAAATTATCAAGCCAATAGTTGGAGGCAGAGCACAGGATGGATATTCAAAGGATGAAAGGTCTGCATCTCTAACAAAAAACTGCACTGGCTCCAAAACAAAACAATATCCAATTGTCCATCGGCATAGAATCGGAGCTTGCGGATCGCAAGTGGAGACAGTACGCGGCTAGGGCACAGGCACAGGGTCTCATGACGCTGCAGGCTCTGCATTCGGCAGTTGCGCTTCAGGGTTAATGGGTGTCATGTCCTTTGTCGCCGGCCATCTATTAAGAAGCAAATGTCAAATAAACGGTAACTGGGCACCCATCATGTGCGTCACTACGAAAGAAAGTTTGCAGGCCAATAGAAAGACGGATATACGGCGCAAGGGCTGCAGGGTTCCGGGACAAGGCGGCAGCAGGCGGGATCAGTTTCCTAATCAGGGCCCTGCTGCTCAATTAATAATTGGTCTTTTTGAAATCTTGAGGAATGAGAGCGGGGAACCTTGGGAAAACCGAAAGCTGTTTATGTCTCCGAGACTCCGAGACCGATCCGAGTCCTCCCTATAGGGCAGGGCCGAAGGTAACCAGCCAATCAAGAGCCGCTATCAGGAGCTGCTGATCAAGCATTAAGCCAAGCTGTGGGTCTGCAAATGTAGCAGGCTCACTATACATTCTTGCAATCCAGGCCAAGAGGGCAGTTCTGGCCTTGCAAGGCTAGGTGAAAGAGTCATACTCCGCGCTAAGCTGAAGAGCTGTCAGTGCCTGTAGCAATGAAAGAAGATGCGTTGGAAGCTGCGCTAGGCAGGCAGAAGCAGACAAGTTGAGTCATCAGGGCCAGTTGCGCCTTCCGAGGGATCCGGCACCATCGATCTGGTCCCATCCGCGCCCACTCAGGCCACCCCTGCTACCGCCAGAACGGCAGGTCAGATGCCTCGTCCGTATATCTCGGCCCGTGCGGTTCACGGGTTCGACAGGGAAAAGACGATGAACGAAGAAAAAATGAGCCAAAGTCGCTCACTAAGCCGGCCTATAAAGCGGCCCTGCCCGACTCCGACTGCCCCGGATGCTGTTTCCGCTGCGTAACTGCTCAAGACTGACCTTCCTGCCGTACTCGGAGTTTGCTTAGATTCTTGTCTGGTTTGTCCGCACCTTCCGGCCTCACGCTCTCTCAGACCATGACCACCCTCGCCTCGCACCGGTCCGGACGCAGCTCCGAGAGCTCCGTCGACGTCGTCGCGACCGAAAAGGAACAGCTCGCCTCTTTTCAACTGTCGCAAGCAAACCTCCAAGCCCTCCCAGACCTCCGCAACGCCGCCTCCCCGAAGCGATGGAAGACCTTCTGGAAGTCCTTCCGGTACCTGCAGCACCTAACCCCGAAGCAGGTCGACGACTTCATGGCCTCGTACGTCATTTATAACCTGGACTGGTCGGACGAGAAGCAGATGGTCGACGAGCTGGGCGCGGATTACCAAAGCAGGGTCGGCGACTGCTTACAGGCCTACTACGGCGTGCTGAACCATCTGTGCGCGCTCGGCGACGTCGAGAAGATGTACATCCCGCCGTTCATGAGCGCCAAGGCGACCGTCCGCGAAAACCAGCTGCTGTACGAGGAGTCGATCGCGCAGGACATTGGGCTGAAGAAGGGTGATAAGGTGCTGGATCTGGGATGCGGGCGGGGGCGTGTTGCAGCGCATATGGCGCAATACTCGGGGGCGCAGGTCACCGGGCTCAATATCGATCCGAACCAGGTCAAGCAGGCGAAGGAGTTCAATGCGCAGATGGGGTTCGAGGCGAATGCCTTTGTTGTCCAGGACTTCAACAACCTTCCGCTTCCATTTGCCGACAGCAGCTTCGATGCATTCTACCAGATCCAGGCGCTGAGTCTGTGCAAGGACCTACCGGCGCTCTTTCGCGAGATCCACCGCGTTGTCAAGCCCGGCGCGCGGATTTCCCTCCTCGACTGGGTCAGTCTGCCCGAGTACGATGCTTCAAATGCCGAACACGCCGAGCTCATGCGCCGGGTCAAGCCGCTCATTGGCGCCGTCGGCACACCGACCCCGGAGAGTCTGGAGGCTGCACTGGCCGAGGCGGGCTTCACGGTGCTGCGGTCGGATAACGCGAGCGTGGGCGATTTGCAGGCGCCGTTGATCGACAAGGTGGACTTGTACTTCCGGTCGATGCGCCAGGTCATCCTCGGGCTGGTCAAGACACATGTGCTGCCGCGACACTTTAAGACGCTCATCAACCGGCTTTGCCTCGACGGGCAGGCATTTGTCAAGATGGACAAGATGCACCTTGTGACGACGAGCTACCGGATTATTGCGCAGAAGCAGTAGCCTTGGGTCCTGGGCTGTCACATAATCTCCGGTCATATGGCGCGCATCTCACCTTCTTTTGGGCGTTTTTAAAATGTTATTCTTGCACATATCACTGTACAAACGTGTCTTTCGCTCTTGGAGTTGGATGTATTGTTTCCTGCTATTGTTTGGTTGTTGTTATTGCTCAGGATACCCGGTTGGAGTGGGCTGTCCATTTCTGTTCATAGAGCCTTATAGACTAATAAATTCGTGATTCAACAAGAACGTGGGAGAGACAGAAGATCGAGACCATGGGAATCAGTGCATCGCTTATCTGGCTAGGGGCAGCTAATAATCCGGCCACGAGGCACCGTTCAGGGCTCCACTGGGATCGCCCGCAGCCATCCGTTTACCCACGTTGCCCCCCAACCCCCCGCCCTAATCCCGACAGCTTTGTCTCCATGAGTCCATGCCAGAGTCTCATGTTGATTCTGGCGTCCTGACTCCTTCGGCTCTTTCAACCCATGTTCTGCGAGCGCATGGCCTGTTCCTAGTGCTCAGCTACTGCCTAGCTACCTACTCATGTCACCCTCAGCTGTTGACCTCGAGCCTGCTTGCTGACCTGACCTCCAGGAGATGAGGCTACTTACTTATTCTAGCCGGCTGATGCTACCTGTACCCTCATGCTTTCTATCTGATTCTACCTTTAACCCTACTATTAGCCTCACTCTGACACTTCGGAGCACTGACATGTCCCTGCTATCGCCGATCGAGCAGTGATCCGCAGATCGCCCTTCGACGGACTTCTACTCAGTTGCCTTTTCAGAGCCATCACTCTTTACACATCAATTCCCACCATGAGCCCCTTCTCGCTCTTTCCCAATTCCCATTCACATTCACATTCACATGCTTCTCCCCCGCCACAACCTCAAAGTCAACCTCAACCTCAGTCACAACTACAACAACCCCAATCCCAAGACTGGCCCTTCCAACCGGGCGCCTCAACCCCCTCCGCCGCCGCCAGCCGCCGCGAAAGCACCGCAACAACCATCTCCTCGACGCCCTCCACCTCAACGCGCTCCTCCGTCTCCGCCTCGCTCAGCTTTGTCTCCGAGCCGCCGTTCTCGCCGTCCCTGACGCCGTCGGTCTTCTCGTCCCCCGCTGCGTCGGTTTCCGTTTCGGCGGGCGTCTCGCCTGCGTCCCGCCCGCGGGACCGCGAGGGGTCGGTCAATGATGAGGTTGCGCGCTTGGCGCTGAACCCGGCGGTTACTGTGTATGTCACGCTTCCATCTACAGGGTGTCCTTGGGGGGGTGTGAAGTGGCTTGGAATATTCGGTTAACTAACGGTTGGTATTGGGTGTGGTATGGTATAGCTCCTTTGTCCGCGCCAGCCGCCTCTTCAAGCTTCGCTACACGTTCATCACCATTCGCAAGGACTTCACGGGCGCCCTGAAGTGCCTCGAGCTCGGGGGCGCAGTCGGACAGCAGAATGCGTTTTTACATAGTTGTGCGGCTTTCCCTGTTTCTTTTTTTTTTTTTTCTTTACCCGCCTGAGGTTGAGGTTGAAGCCGAACAAAGAGCCCAACCAACCAACCAGCCAACTAACCACTCAACCCAATGACCGAGCAAATGCTGATCCATATCCCACTTCCAGTCAACACAACGCGCCTCCCCGTTCCGCACCTCGAACACCCCAAAACCTCGTCCGAACCGCTCTCCTCCGCATCTCTCCGCGTCTCCTTCATGGACGAGCAGACCGTGCAAACGGGCGCGACCGTCTTCGCGACGCAACTTTCCTACACCTTCGAAGACTGGGGCGACTGCGTGCAGTTCCAGGAGCTGATCCTGGCGTCGAAGATTGTGTTTATCGCGGGGATCGCGGAGGCGAAGAGCAAGGGCCGCGGGGAAGAGTGTATCTCGCAGAACCTGCGCATCCTCAGGCAGGATCGCACGGGGAAATTAGTTATGCTGTTCTTTGCGAATTCATTGAGGAAGGAGAAGAAGAGATATGTTTCGATTCCGGGTATGTTTACACCACTGATTTTCTTTCTATTGAATGACTGGATGGGGTTGAAGATGGGGATGGGGATTCCGGTTGTGGTGATCCGTGCCATGGGAGTTGAGCTGAGCTGAGCTTAACTGGAGGCTGACTGTGCTTTTGCAATGCTAGTGAGCTGCATCGACAGTGTAACGCCAGGCAAGAACGTCCGACGGCCGGTGATGCTACAACTACAGCCGAACTTCGACCATCTGGCGCAGATGAAAACGCTGAGTGTTTTGTTCTTGGATGCAGATGGTATTGCTGAACCTCCAAATCCTACTCTACCCCGGGAGTACCATATCTCGAAAAACATTGGTACCGAGGCTAACTATTATTTGATGAGCTATCTAGACCAAAAAACATTCTGCGAGTTCCTGGAGGCCAATAATCGATGACCGGAGCTTTGATTGCATTTGTTTCATCTCCTCGGGTTTCTAATATACGATGGATTGGGTTGTTTAGATTAGCATTGATACCAGGGTTTTTTTGGCGGGATTTCATTTCATTCCATTCCATGGAAGTCGGCTCAGTAGCCCGCTCTAGTTCAGGGCCGACCAGTTTGATCATTCCATTTTCCTGCTATACCATACTATGTATATATTTAATTCCGAGCTCTACTCAATGAGTATTAAGTGGCATGCTGGATCATGGCACCAGGGTTTCCGCTTACCATACCAGATGCTCGCAGTCATGCATACTGTCGTAAGTATTACCAGGTACGGCTCCGACTCCATTGATCGCAAAGACTAGGGAAAACAATCGCACGATCGCAGATGGGCACGTGGGTCAATACAGCCCCCAAAGTCAATCACGAAGGCTAGTTACACTTGCAGGTCCAGGTACCCTTACCCAGGGCGAGCCCTCACTCTCCAGTGCATGCAAATCCCACGCATAGCAACGCCACTCGAACACGGGAAAGCAACATGGCCTAACAATCAGCACCCCACGACAATTAGCATTATAATCCGAGTCTAAATCTGACACATTCATTGTGCTAACCCAACTCTATTCCCTCCAGTCACAGGGCATGTGGGAACCTTCAAAGCACGCACGAGGTGCACGGTGCCAGCGTCTCTCAGGGCTTGAAGCGGGCACGTGGGGCGCACATTGGCTCCCGGCGCTCCGGGGGATCTCCACTCCCCGGGAGCTACCTTGGGCTTCTCCCGTTAGGGCGTGGATTAGGGGTCCAATCAGGCTTGTCGCTGCGTCAACGGGCTTTCTTTCAGTCTGACGAGCATATCCTTGCGTGTGCAGCTCAGCGACTCGGCGTCGAGGCAGAACATGGGCCACTGCTTTGATTGCTGCGTCCTCGAGCTCGAGGCTCGGAGCGAGGTGCGCTTTCAGTCTTGCCCCCGCCGCACTTTTACCCCCACTATCTTACGCTCTGGAGCCCGCTGCCCCTGTTCTTTGAACTTAATCGAAGGGGAAGTGGCCTTGCCCCCACTTCATGGACCTGGACAGAACATGTCCCACTCCCGCCACGCAACCGGTGCTGGACGCAGGGCAGCACGAGCACGAGCTCGTGCTTGCGCCATGACTCGATTGGTCTCGAAGCCGAACTCGGTCCTTCGGCAATTCTAGCAGCATCTCTACGTGCGGCGCACCATGGTTCCGGCTGCAGCTCAAGGCTTAGTCCAAGCGTGGGACGGGGCTCGCTCAGGGCAGCGGGCTTAGTGGGCTGACTTGGTCTGGTCGCGGCACAACAGGGCAGGGCAGGCCGTTAACATCTCATCTTGCTCCCAGAAATATTCTCGAATCTGTGCTTTGTTCTTGTTCCTGCCTTTATTCTATCCCTGGTCACTCATTGTTGCTCTTGCATACTGTGCTACTCATCTCGTCAACAATTTACCACACCTTGGAACAGCACACCGTACCTACTGTCTACGTACGGATCGACTTGAATCATCGATTGAATAAGACCAGCCGTGGCATGCATCAATAACCTGACGAGACTGGGCTACGCCTGACAAGCTTTCTTGTCGTTCCTTCGCTTTGCTTGCACCTCTACTCTTGATTACCACTCCTCTGCCTCTGATCCTGGAATCGAGCCTCGACCTTGAGGGAGTCATACGTCACAATGAGTAAATTCCGCTCGAGGCTGTACAAGACCGATCGCGCGCGGGACTTTGAACATGAGCAGGTATGTGCACCCTTGTTTTCACGTTTATACTTGTGCCGGGGAAGAACGCTGATCACAATCCCGATGCATCTATAGGACCGCCACGTCCGCACACGCCAGATCTACGAAACCATCGACCGCCAGGGCTTCCAATGGGTCGTAGTCCTCGTCGCAGGCGTGGGCTTCTTCCTGGACGGATACACCGTACGCTTCCTTTCCCTCCAACCCAGCCTACCCTATCCCCCCGGCCTAATCTAACATGCATGCATTCAGCTTTTCGCCTCAAACATCGCCCTCCCCATGATATCCTTCGTCTACTGGCACGACGACACCTCCTCGTTCCGGCTGACCTGCATCAACATCGCCACGCTGGCCGGCACGCTGCTCGGGCAGGTCCTCTTCGGGTACCTAGCCGACCGCAACGGGCGCAAGAAAATGTACGGCGTGGAGCTGGCGCTGCTCATCACGTCGACGCTGGGGGTCGCCATGTCGAGCGACGGCGCGCACGGCAGCATGAGCGTTTTTGCGTGGCTGATCTGGTGGCGCATTATTGTGGGCATTGGGGTCGGCGCGGATTATCCCCTTAGTGCGGTTATTACGTCTGAGTATGTCTTTCTCTTCTTTCTTTCTGCTGTTTGATTTGGCATATGGGCGGGATGGGATGGTGCTGATAGGTAACGATGGGTGTAGGTTCGCACCAACGCGCCACCGCGCGCGCATGATCGCAAGCGTCTTTTTCATGCAGCCGCTCGGCCAGATCGCAGGGAACCTGGTTTCCCTGATCGTGGTCGTCGTGAGCAAGAAGCAGGGGTACGGCGACCTCACCAAGACCGTCGACGAGATGTGGCGCTGGGTCGTCGGGATCGGGGTCGTGCCCGGCGTGATCGCGACAGTCTTCCGGTTCCTGATCCCCGAGAGTCCGCGCTTCCTGCTGGAAATCGAAGACGATCCGGTCCAGGCCGAGTTCGACGCGACGAATCTCTTTAGCGACCCGGCCCCGGTGGCGGGTGTGGGCTCGCCCGAGATGGAAATGGGGTATGTCCATGGACTGGTTGGACCAGGGACCGTCAATACGCCCGTGACGGTCCCCGGCGCAATCAACGTGACTTCCACGACGACAGTGACAAGCAACCCGTTCAACGATATCAGTCTCATCGCGCCGTGGAACGAGATCGTCCTGCCTGCGCCGGCGATCGCTCTCCCCGCTATACCAGGCACGGGCTCGACCATCGCCGCGAGAGATACAGGTGGGGGACTCGACTCCGGCACACTCACGGTCCGCTCTCTGTCCGTCGACGACAACTACGCGCATTCCTACACGGAGCACGCCCCCTCGCAATACGCCGGCGGCGAAGGATCGTCCTTCCTCCAGCCCGCAACGCTCAACTCCCACTGGCGACTCACCCAAGCCGACATCACGCAGTACTTCTGGCACGAGGGGAACTGGCGCACGCTGCTCGCAACCTCGCTCTCGTGGCTCCTGCTCGACTTCGGCTTCTACGGAATCGGGCTCTCCTCGCCGCAATTTCTCGCCAAGACCTGGAACAGCCTGAACATCTCCGGCCCGGCGCCTCCCTGGATGACAGACGACACGGGCGCAACCAGCATCTACGACATGTTCCAGGACACGAGCACGCACTGCCTGATCATCCTGAACATCGGGTCGTTCGTCGGCGGCGTGCTGATGCTGCTGACAATCCACAAGCTCGACCGCGTCGCGCTCCAGAAATACGGCTTCCTCGCCCTAGCCGCGCACTTCGTCGCCCTCGGCTCCATGTTCATCACCGTGCACAAGGAAGGGCCCGTCGCCGTGACTCTCTATGTCATCGGCCAGATCCTGTTTAATTTCGGCCCCAACACGACGACGTACATGATCCCGGCTGAGATCTTCCCGACGCGGTACCGTGCGACGTGCCATGGGATTTCTGCCGGGGCGGGGAAGTTAGGTAGTATTCTGGTGCAGCTGCTGAGTGCGTACTATAAGTTCGGCTCTGGGCCCGGCGAGGACCAGACGGTGCGCCACGGGTACATGCTGTTTGTGTTCAGCGCGTGCATGGTGATTGGGGCGGCCGTCACGCATTTCTGGATTCCGCCGACGCAGAGGCGCGAGAGTGGAAAGGGGAAGCTTTGGGGGGGCAAAGCCGAAACCCTGGAGA
>RHLP01000459.1:0-18041 GCA_003719405.1 Aspergillus incahuasiensis
TGGATCTGGCTCTGGCTCTGGCGCCGGTTTTGGCTTCGGCGGAGGCTCAAGAGGAAAGTCACGGCCAGGGATGGGCAGACCTTTCTTAGTCAAACTTCTTTCGCGTTTCTTTCTGTCCTTAGATGATAGAGTCATCCAGTTATTGTAAAGGGGATCGTCCGGGAAATCAGGCTTCCACTCTTCAGGTTCAGGTTCTGGCTCCGGTTCTGGTTCTGGTTCTGGCTCTGGCTCTGGCTCTGGTTCTGGCTCCGGCTCAACTGGAGGAGGGGTGGGCTCGCGGGGCGGCTCTGGGGCAGGCTCCGGTATCAACGCAGCCTTACCTTTCTTCTTCTTCTTCTTGTCAGCCGCAGAAGTAAAGCCCCAGCCTGAGCCCCAGCCATCATTCTTCTCTGCTTCCTCTTTAGCCTTGCGTTCTTCTTCCTCCTTTGCTTTGCGCTCCTCTTCCTCCTTCGCCAACCGTTCTTCTTCCTCTTGCCTAAGCCTTTCCTCCTCTTCTTCTTGTCTCTTCCTCTCCTCCTCCTCTTCTTCTTGTCGCTTTCTCTCCTCCTCTTCCTCTAGACGTTTCTTCTCTGCTTCCTCTTCCTCCCGCTTTTTCCTTTCCTCCTCCTCCTTCTTCTTCGCTTTCTTACCCTTCTTAGTTGTACCAAACCCACCTAACCAATCATCAACAGGCGGCGGCTCTGGGGCCTTGGGCGGTTCTTCAATAATAGGCTCCTCTGCTGCTTTCTTGTCCTTATTCTTTGATGACACCGGACCCCAGTTTCCCCATCCATCGTCTTCCTTCGTATCCTTGGGATCAGCACTTGTCGCGGGCGGAGCGGGATCAAAGCCTCCCCCAAAGCCGAAGCCCATAGACATGTTTAACGGATCGGATTTGGGAACGCCGCCCCACGGGTTTGTGTCTTTGCCCGTGGGTGCACCAGAAAGAGAATCAAGACCCCATTTGCTACCACCGCCACCGCCACCGCCGCTGCCTCCTCCTCCTCCCCATGCACCAAAGCTGAATCCAGTGGACTTTTGCCCTTCAAAGTTCAAATCTAGCTGGGGAGCTCCGTCATTGAGGCTCACGTCTTGGAGGTCGGCCTCAGCTGGCTCCGGCTGCTGAGACTTAGCAAGAGCAGTAACATAGTAATTCCACGTATAAAACATACCTTGCCTTTCTTTTTGTTCTTCTTCCCAGCACCAACTCCGGCCCATGAGTCGTCATTATCACCATCGGCATCGTCCGCCCAACTAAGCCCTGTATCATGAGCCGCTGCGGCTTCCTCGGCAGCTTTTTGGTCCGCTTCTTCCTGGGCTTTGCGCTCTTCCTCCTCTTTTTCCTCTTTTTCCTTCTGTTTCTTCTTCTTCTTGGTAGTTGTTGTACCCCAGGCATCGTCCCAGCCATCATCATCATCCCCACCGTCACCACCATTATTACCGTTGTCGCCATTTCCACCTCCAGAACCGCCTGCATCACCCTGGCCCTCGTCAGGTGGATCGTTGTTCTCTTCCGGTGGCGGTGGTGGAGGCGGATTGTTTGCGGGCGGCGGGGGATTGCTCTTTGCAGCTCCTCCTTTCTTCTTCTTGCCTTTGTGCTCTCGAATCCCAGCGGGACTGTCAAAGTCAATAGTACCTTGGGAGGATTTGTTCTCCGGATTCTTTCTTTCTTCCACGCCTGCTTCGCGGACTAGGCATTTCTGCTGGGCTGGCGGGGCGGCCTCGGAGTACTCGGGAGGCAGATCATCGAGCGCTTCATGGTAAGACGGTAAAGGGTTATCGCAGAGGGGGTGTGAATAGTGAAGATCGTTCTTAAAGGATGACGTCGCGTCGCGAAACTCGCTCAGGCAGCGCTCGATATCCTGTAAGTCGTGAAGTAATAAGCATTCATACAATGCGATGTATTGCGTCGTGCATAGCGTACCTGTATGAACTTTCCTGCCAGAATAAACACACTCTGTTGGGTACCTTCATCTACCTCCGAGAAAGGAGCCCCCGCGGCTTTCAAGTTCGTTAGGGCTGCTTTCTTTGGAAACTCGAACCACGGTCCGTCGTCGACTCCATCCCGCCGTTTATCCGCACACGACCTTCGTGTATAACGCGGGACCGCGCGGGGAATTATCCCACCATGCTTTATGCGCGCAGTATCCATGTTTGGGAATATTCTGGCTAGCGACTCGAGTAAACCACGCGCATGCGATCGATATTCGGCCCTAGTTGAAACCAAGCGTTCTGATTTCCCAACCTCCAAGACCTTGAATCCAGCAAGCAAACCTTGAATCCAGCAAAAAACCACCTTAATCAAACAATCTAGATGACCAAAAAACACTGCGCAACCTTGAAAATCGCGAGCTCAGCAACTGTCGTAGGGAAAAGCCATCCAACGGTGCTGATAACCAAGAAAGACAATGACTCGAAACAAAGGCTCGTCAATCGGGAACTAAATCCTGTCGGCAGAGCGTGAACAACCGGCGCATCTGGCGCTTGAGAGGAACGAGCGATCGCAGGGTGCTTGCTCAGCAGGGAAAAGGAGAAGGCATGAGGTTCATGCCCTCAAGGCTCGAGGCGGTGGGACTGGAACTGGGATGGTTGGAATGAAGGAGGAGGGTGTTGCAAAAGATCGGCCAACGGCAGGACGTAGTTGGACGGGGTCGATAGCTAGGATGATGAATGTGAGAACTACAGCTTGCAAAGCCAGCATTGTTAGTGGTTGCGCTTCAAGCAAGAGGGAAGAAATTTTCGTTTGCTTTTGCCTTTCCAGCAAAAAGCAGTCATCAAATCAATCTGGTTCTGGGCTGGACGGGGCCCCCTCCTCTCGTTCGTTGCATGCTTACCCGTGGGATCTGTGCTACGCATTGATCGGCATCCAAGCGATCGAGCATAAACGGTGGCTGGGGCGCGAAGGGCTGGAGCACCGCCAGTCGCGATGTGACAGGCGCGTTGAAATTGGCGACAAAAAGCGAAAGAGAGGACTGGAACAGCCGAGTCTCAACAATAACAAAACAATGATTGTATCTGTAGGGAGAGAACAAAAGATATGATGGAGTCACGCAGGGACAGGCCACTTAGAGAATCAGCGGTGGGAGCAAACGGCCCTATCGATAAAGAATTCACCCCTCCTTTCCACAATTTCTTATGCACGATGGATGTAGCCAAGGGAGATTGCAGCTATATAGCCCGCCTCGGTCTGTCGAGTCACATTCCGTAGCTACCTGACCGGGCCCATTCTCAACGTTAATTCATCGCTGTTGGTGTACTCCGTATACAGGTTGTTGTCACCGACGAGTGGGGTTCCAGATCATAGGACCCTTGGTTGAGTTAGTCGAGGTACATCTCAAAAACAATGCCATGGTACGGCGTTCATGCGAAATCTTGGTTCTTTTATCGTCGCCCAGGCCTCGAGTATGCATCTTCCCACAGCACCGGCTTCTAGCTTTCTACTGACAGCCTATCCAGTATCGAGGATTGCTTCTCCAACAAGCATTCCGGACAGGCGCCAAACCACCCTACGTATTTGATGGTGGTTAGATACTAGCTTTTCCTCACCGCATCGAAGGCGAAGACCTAGTCAAGACAATCCCCCGCACCCTATGAAGAACAAAGCCCCGCTCATTGGTTCCTTTATTTTCGTCCGCGGCTGACGCCGTCTAATGCTCTTTGAGTTTCGAGTTGCTTGCTGGTGTTATGCGTAAAGCCTCAATCGGCCTGACTACTCTCTGTTTCCGTTTCGACCTACTATGGCTTGCAGAAGGGCTTGTTCCAGCAGTCTGTCCATAGCCGGTGACAGGACAGCCGTGGGTCGCTATGAGGAAAACTTCGAGAATCTCAAGTGACCACTGTCCACGATGACTCAAAGCGGCCCTCTGCTTCACCTAGCATACCCACTACGGGGTAAATGCTCCGTCGACGGGCAGTGGCATGTAGTTATTCATGCCCAACATGGAGACGCCGTGCTTGCATCCTTAGATTACTACTGCTCGAGTCCGGTGGCCATGTAACAATCTAAGCGAGTCCAGGGGGGTCAAAAATGATGTGCCTTACTCCAACCTTTCAGGCGTTGAGATCCAGACAATTGTTTGTATGTTTTCGTTAGCGGTGAGCAAGTCCATCTATAGATTTGGCCGCAACCATGCAGAACCTAGGATTGGCACCTCATATTCAATTGCGAAGATAGATCTAATGCAATCTGCACCCTGGAGGCATTACACACATCTTAGCTTAAACTAAGTTGATGTAAAGTTGCCTGACTATAGACACTTCTGTCTGAGCACGGTTGCAGAGCTTCGACGGACCTTTGTCGCTGCCATGACTGTGCTTAGGGTATAGTCAGATATGACGCCATATTAGTATAAACGGTTCGTATAAAAATTTGCAGTACTTTAAGACTCAAGTATAGTACACTGATAACACCTGGTGGAAACGGGGAACGGAAATGGTCCGAGATACAAGCACCGAGCAAAACAAACACAGCCAATCCCCAAGCCCCCAGAAGAACCCTGTTCCCATGATCAAACTCAAATAGCTCCAATACACAAGTTATCAGCTTAAACGGTCCGAGTAGAAATGATATCTTAGCTAGATGCGTTGGTCAACAACGCATCCCTTCATTGCTGGCTCTTCTTTGCCTTCACTGATGGGGCAGGCTGACCATAGACCTCGAGATACTCACGCTCGTAGCGTTCCCGGTCTTCCTTGCCCCTTTGTAGATAAACCTGTCATGCTTCGTTAATCTCCAAGAGCAAAAAAAGCACCCTGCGGCAAAGCAGAAGACTTACTCCTTTCTCCGAGTCGGTCAATTTTTTCCATTCAACTGCAGCAGATTGGGACGCATCCGAAACAACGATCGAGTTCGGGTCGCGCTGTTCCATGTAAAAGTAGATCCAGGGCGGTGTAGGGGCTTTGACCAATCGCTCATCAGGGATGAGTACGGCCCTGCCCTTGTTATAGATTTTTGCTAGCCGGCGTCGAGCGTCGTTGGCTGCCTTGATCTGGAGAGGGGTGTGACTTTCAACAAACGCTTTCAGAGCAGCTTCATTGGCAGCCTTGTTGGCTTCGCTTTGGTCCGCGTACCGCTACAGGCTGTGAGCGATGGACCAGAAAGTGCACGGAGGGCAAGGGGTTAACAAACCTGTTTCTCCTCGGGACTGATCTTTTTCGCAAGCTCACATGCCTTGGTGAAACTCTCTTTCGGGTTAAGTTCATCACTGCCCAATTTCTTGAATTGATCCGTAACAGCTACCGTCCATTGCGAGTTCGGCAGTAGCTTTGGCAATACCAGAGCAGCCTCCTTGAGCTTTCGCTTGGTCGCTAGTAGCTCCTTGCGGGCCTTCAGTTCTTTTCGCGCCTCAATTTGCTTATCGGTCAAGGGTGCCTTCTTTTTCACGGCTTTCTTCTTGGCGGGCTTCTTAGCGGCCTTCTTCGCAGGTTTCTTGATCGATTGCTGCACAGAGTTCCGGGTCTTCGTTGCCTTCGCGGAATCGGTAGACTTGGGGGACTTGCCATCTGCAGTTGCATAACTTCGGATTTGAGAGCTGATTGTCGAGCTAAAACAGGGCAGGCCGCGGCTGGTCGAGATCGGTGAACAATGCGCGACAAAGGCGATACGTCGGACGTAGTGCTTCGGCGACACTACATGAACCGGTCGAGCGAGGGCGCCATTTACTGGGAGATTTCGGACGCCCTGTCGGACGAGATTGAGAGGCATCGCGAGCTTCAGTGACGGTATAGGTCACGGTCAGTGAGTGGATCAGACGGAAGAAAAGAGAGAAGTACACAATACCGGTGGTATGCCAATGGTAAAGGAGTGTGATGCTAGCGTGATCAAGTGACAATTCCGGACAGGGGCTATATAGCGTAGTAGCTTGACTCTGAGACCTGGAGCTGCAACCGGAGGCTGGGGTTTGTTTAGGCTCTGGAGCGCCAAGCGGAAGGTACCTGTCATGTGACGAAGGCCCAGGGTAAGGCAGTGATCTCATTCTCATCCCTGCGTCACGTGCTGGAGTGGCTAACGGCTGGTTGGGCTACTGCGTAAAAAAGAGCGGCGCTTGAACTACAGACTACCAGGTATCTCAACGCAGCGATCTGTTAGCCAAGCGCAATTTCGCCAAAATACGATCTTAAATGGAACAGTGATCTCGGGACTACATCGCTCACCTCGCCGCGTCCTTGGGTGTTCTTTTGAGTCCAGTAATACTCACTCATTGCTGGCCTGCAACAATGGCTCGCCATGGGGATACTCGCTCACCATCACCTGTAGGCAGCACATACTCATCGTCAAGGCGGAGTCGCAGAGACGATGACCGCTATGAGCGGAAACGAGACGATGGCCGGAGTTACCGCAGGTCTCGGAGCCCCGAGGTTAGTACTGGTGCTCCAATCTTCTTCTGTGCTTTCCTAACCGTCAACTTCTTTAGAGGCGATATCGTGACCGTGACCGCGACCGCGAATCATACCGAAGACGTGACCGCTCCGTAGACAGACGCGACAGCCACCGCGACGACGACGGCTATCGACGCCGAGACCGTTCCCGAGACCGACGTCGCTCCAGAGAAAGAGACCATGACCGTGACCATCGCCGAAGGAGCCGTAGCCGCGATAGGGACTATCGAAGCAGGCGAGATGACTCCCGCGACAGGGCTCGAAGACGGACAGACGATTCCGCTGACTTGAAGCACAAGTCTAGACGGGACGATAGTCGAGATCGGACCAGGGTTGCAGAGCCCAAGTCTCGCGAGGTTCGTTTGTTGCCTGCTTTTCCACCATCGATCACTACTTATGCTGAATTTTTAGGCTTCGAAGCCTGCGACACCGACGCGGTCGGGTCCAACAGACGACGAAAAAAAGGCCGAGCGACTGGCAAAGCTTCAGGCGTGGAAGCAAAAACAGGCTGCCGAGAAAGATCGAAAACAGAAGGAAGCTGAAGCTTCTGGTGGACCAAGAAGTATCTTGGAAGAAATCGATAGAAAGTCTGGATTGTCCCCAGCCGTTAGTTCTCCCCAATCTCCTGCCACTCAAGGCGTTGATGCCGCCCCAGCTGCGTATGCTGGGAAATTCGACCCTAAGGCTATCGCCAAGAGTGCTGCTCAGACCTCAGCTGCTCCGTCTGTCCTGGGGAATGACGTGGCTGTTCCGCCTACCATAAAAGCATCGAGTGCGCAGGCTGCAAAGGCGCCAGATAGCAGAGCTTCAAGCAATACTCCTTCCTCAGGTAAGTTCTGCTTTTTTATTTGTACTGTACGTTTATGCTTACACCCTGTTCTAGCTGCCCTGAAGGCAAAGGGCAATGTGGGAAGATTTGGACTGGGCTCCAAGCAAGCCGCGGATAATGAGAAGTCGATCGCCACTAAAACACTAGGCTTTGGTGAAGAAGAATCCACGCGGAGGAAACTCGAACGTCTCCCCACGCCGCCCCTGGACGACGCAAATGCTAGCAAAGCAGCGGAAACAATCGCGGACGATGACGATGATGTTGATATGCAAGATGGAGAGACCGAAGAGGAGGCTGCCGCTGCCGCTCGTATAGCCGCCGAACGGCGAGAGGAACGCCTGCAGATTGAAGAACATGCTGAGAAGTCCAATGTCGGTACGCCAGCGAAAGAAGAAGTACCTGATAAAATGGAAGTCGACGCCCAGGAGGAAGAAGAGGTTGACCCATTAGACGCTTTTATGTCCGAACTCGCAGAATCTGGTCCGCCGAAAAAGAAAGCTGGTGCCAAGTTCTCGAAGGCACAAGAGCCTGAGGCTATGTTTGGCGATGAACATGATGCCGGCGTGACTGCTGTTGGTGAAGGCGATGCGGAAGACTTTCTTGCCATTGCCAGTAAGGCCAAAAAGAAGAAAGACATTCCGAATGTCGACCACAAGAAGGTGGAATATGAACCGTTTCGGCGAAAGTTCTATACCGAACCCTCCGACCTGGCTCAAATGTCTGAAGAAGAAGCGGCTAACCTGCGCCTTGAACTCGATGGCATCAAAGTCCGTGGATTGGATGTTCCTAAGCCAGTACAGAAATGGTCTCAATGTGGCTTAGGGATACAAACGCTGGATGTCGTGGATAAGCTCGGCTTCGACAGTCTCACCTCCATCCAAGCACAAGCAATCCCCGCAATTATGTCCGGGCGTGATGTGATTGGTGTGGCGAAGACAGGATCCGGAAAGACAATGGCATTTTTGATCCCAATGTTCCGGCATATCAAGGATCAACGACCGCTTGATAACATGGAGGGCCCAGTAGGCCTCATCATGACGCCTACGCGTGAATTAGCGACGCAAATCCACAAGGACTGCAAACCGTTCTTGAAAGCCCTGAATTTGCGGGCTGTCTGCGCTTACGGGGGTGCGCCCATCAAGGATCAAATTGCTGAATTGAAGCGTGGCGCCGAAATTGTTGTATGCACTCCAGGACGGATGATTGATCTTCTGGCAGCGAATGCGGGGCGAGTTACCAACCTACGCCGAGTTACGTATGTTGTCCTGGACGAGGCTGACCGTATGTTTGACATGGGATTTGAACCTCAGGTCATGAAGATTCTAAACAATGTGCGCCCTGACCGTCAGACTGTGCTGTTTTCTGCTACGTTCCCACGAAACATGGAGGCCTTAGCTCGCAAAACCCTTACTAAGCCCATCGAAATCGTGGTGGGCGGTAGAAGTGTTGTTGCGCCTGAAATCACGCAGATTGTAGAGGTATGCAGTGAGGACAAAAAGTTCATTCGCCTTTTGGAGCTGCTTGGTAACCTGTACTCAACCGACGAAAATGAGGATGCGCGGTCACTGATCTTTGTTGATCGCCAAGAAGCGGCCGATAACCTTCTCCGTGAGTTGATGCGCAAGGGCTATCCTTGCATGTCTATACATGGCGGGAAGGATCAAATCGACCGTGACTCTACCATTGAAGATTTCAAGGCGGGCATATTCCCCGTCCTCGTCGCTACATCTGTTGCTGCACGTGGTTTAGACGTCAAACAGCTGAAACTTGTCGTCAACTACGATGCGCCGAACCACTTGGAAGACTATGTGCACCGTGCTGGACGTACCGGCCGTGCTGGCAACACAGGAACAGCAGTCACCTTCTTGATGGAGGAGCAGGAGCGGTACTCGGTAGATATCGCCAAGGCACTCAAGCAAAGCGGGCAGGAAGTGCCAGAGCCTGTGCAAAAGCTAGTCGACACATTTTTGGAGAAAGTCAAGGCTGGTAAAGAGAAGGCCAGCAACTCTGGCTTTGGTGGAAAGGGTTTGGAGCGATTGGATCAAGAACGCGATGCCGCTAGGATGCGCGAGCGCCGTACATACAAGACCGGAGACGAGGGCGAAGAGGAGGAAGAGAAGGACGAGAAGAAGAATGAGCAGGCTGAAGAACAATTTAACAAGGTGCTCTCATCCGTCCAGTCTGCCTCTGCACAGATACCCGGTGTTCCGAAGGGCATTGATCTTGACGGCAAGATCACCGTCCACAAGAGAGAAGTCGATCCGAACGCTCCCAACAATCCTCTGGATAAGGTTGGCTCAGCCGTTGCAGACATCCATGCGCGCCTTAGCCGTGCGGGAGTCATGAGATCAGGCGTGCCCATTGACAATCGTGGTCCTGACGCCGGCGCATTCCACGCCACTCTGGAAATCAACGACTTTCCCCGTAAGTTCTCAGCATACACCTTTTATAAAAGTCAGTTGGCTAATGTGTTTTCTGAATCACAGAAAAAGCTCGATGGGCTGTTACGAATCGCACGAATGTGGCCAAGATCCTCGAGGCTACTGGAACGTCTATTACGACCAAGGGTAATTTCTACGCCACCGGCAAAGAGCCCGGGCCGGGCGAGAACGCCAAACTGTACATTCTGGTGGAAGGTGAAACCGAACTGTCTGTAACGAATGCGATGCGGGAGTTGATGCGCTTGTTGAAGGAGGGCACAATTGCCGCGGTAGACAGCGAGTCCCGGGCCCCGGCATCAGGCCGGTACAGTGTGGTATAGAAACGGGCGCCTGTAACAACATACTACAATTGCATCCATTACATTCAACGCGCTCAAGACCAGTCAGACTGATACGTACAATGTTCGCCAAATCTCATTATTACCTCACTTAAGGCAATTCAGTCCCATTTCCTCGCAGCAAAGGCCCCATCCGCATCCCTGGCAGCTCTCTCCTCCCTGCTGACCTCATTCAGAGTCTGCGTCTGTGTTTGAGCCTTCTGCGCCGCCAACTTCGACCCTAGCTTCCCTTTACCGGCAGGTCCTGCCGCCTCGGCGCGTTTCTACCAAGCAACCGTTAGCAAACCGACACAAAATACCAGACCACAGAAAGGTAAAGAAAAGAACGCACCTGAGCTGCGATTGCCGCCTGGGCCCTTGCATCATTAGTATTCTCTAGCGCTCCCGTCCCCTGCCCTGTTCCGGTCCCTGAACTTGCAGCACTTCCTTCCCCACCACCCCCCAAGGTCCTCCCCGGCGACTCGAAGTTTGACTTGGCTCTTGACTTTGCGTTTGCGGGGACAGATGCGCGCGGTGCGGAGTTGGCTGTGCTTGAGCCGAGTACGCGGCCAGGGCGCGAGGAAGGCCCGGACTCAGCTTGGTTCTTGGAGCTGGAGCAAATGTTGCCCATTGCTATAACTTGGCTCACAGTTCGTTTTCTGGGATGGGTTACGCGATTGGGTTTGCAAATGATGGAGTAGAGGCAAAGGTAGCTAAGGTGGAGGGCGTAGGCGGGGCGGGGAGAAGTATCGACGAGATTATGACAGGCTCGCTCCGAGAACAACGGTGCAGTGGAAACGATCAAGATCTAGGAGAGTAATTGAATCTCAAGTATGCTCAGTATTGTATAGCGAGTGACTTCTAGACTTGGTATGAATGATAAATGGCATCATGGACTTGTCGAGTGTCATTCTGCCTGTGCTACGTACTCGATAAGAGCGATACAGCTTGGCGGTGAGAGCACGTGCCCCGGACGCCCTTTCCGGGTCGGCAGGGCGGGTTAAGTCTTGCAGCCTGCAGATTCAGGCAAAATACTGAGAATTCGCATCCGTCATGCTGCGAACAACAGCCCACCACGCTGGATAATATTCTCCGATATTGTGGCGCGGAATTGCGATTGGTGTGCAGTGGCTCCGAGTCGTCGTCGTGGCCGTTGTGATATGATCCGGCTGCGATTCGTGGGCTCTTTGTCGTGCTAACCCCCAAGGTCCTCCCCCACGCCCGCAGGGTCCTCACTGATATCAGAAATCCGCAGCTGTGCATCCCCAAGGTCCCCAGCAGCTTCTTCTGCCCGCCATGCCTCAGGCTGGCCCCTATGAGTCGGGCTGCTGCTTCTGCCCCCTCTCTCCCTCCCACCAGCGCCCACGTCGATTGTCATTGGTATGTGATCGTCTCGGTCCCCTCGCTTGCATCGGATCAGGATTAGCTAACATCTGGACCTTCGGTACAGCATGCGAAGGAATTGGATGCCTTCTTGCTTCTGTCTCGCTCGTTCATAGAGCATTCAAAAGGGCCAGCTTACGACTACTCATCGGAAAACCCAGGCAACATGGCTACCCACACGAGGAAGGACGACTTCTGCCTTGAGTGCCATTGGGAATCCTTCCATCTAGACGGGAAAAGCTCGGAGGGTTCGTCCGTGGCCCCGGCGTCTGACTACTGCCCTGATAAAGAGCAGAATGCCTCGGGAGCCCATGTCGACGGCGCTTGTTGTGAAACTGACAACTGCTCCATTACCTGCCCCTCGGTTTGCGACGGCTTCGTCGACTGCCACGACGACGACCACGACGACGCCTGCTCTGCGTCTGGCTGCGAAGAACCACACTGTCATGACCCTGCCCCTATCTGTTTTGACGAGCATTGCTTTGAGCCCAACCATAACCCTGAAATCCCAGACCACTCACTAGAGTCTCTGTTCGGTCTGGGGATACCCATGCCTTCAGACAAGAACGACTTTACACTCCCTCTGGAGCAGTGTCAGGCAGATCAGATGTCCAAAGCAGCTGAGCATGCTGCAGCAGATCTGGATGCTCACCTTTGTGCTGGCGCCTTCTTCAATCCAGACTCAATAGCACTCACTCCCTGCCATCCTCCTCACAACTTTCATCATGACCCTCACTCCGCGAACCTCTCCCATATTCCTCCAGTCCAGAACATGTTGCCGCCGGCATTACCGATGCCGAGTGAGGTCAACCCTGCCGACGTCTTCCACATGCTTGGAATGTGTCCTGACTACTCGAATCACTTCCATGTCCATGAAGCATCAAACTGTCCCGAGAGCATAGACAGCGGCACCACCTCCAACTCCTTTACTTGCCTCCACCTGGATGACGACAGCTTGAACAATTTAATGAAGAACCCTATCTACACGAGCAACAATCTTCCTGCACGGGGCCCCTGCCGTTCCAACCATCGTTGTCGAACTCACCACGCTCACGCTCATCACTTCTCACCATACTCCCGTCCTTCCCGGTCAAGTTTCAGCTCGCAAATACTCCCTAGTCCTGGCGAGACTCCACCTCCGTTAGATGGCGGTATATCGTCGGTGATTACCAGCCCGGACTTTCGTCCAACAGACAGTGAATTGCATATCTGCAAATGGATTTCGACTTCTCATGGGGTCAAATCCAGCTGTGGCGCTACCTTCTCGAGCGCTTGTGCTCTTCAGGAGCATCTTGTTTCTCAACACATGGGACCGGTCAACGGTGCCAAGGGGACAGGATACTACTGCTGCTGGGAAGGTTGCGGCCGACCGGGAGAGCCTTTCTCGCAGAAGTCCAAACTACAAGGTCATTTCCTCACGCACAGTAATTGTGAGTTCCCCAATCGCTACAAATATCTCAGGCTAACGTTACAGACAAAAACTTTCACTGCTCAGTTTGTGGCAAGCTGTTCGCTCGGCAAGCAACTCTCGAGCGCCACGAGCGAAGCCATCGCGGCGAGAAGCCGTACAAATGTACAGAGTGTGGCAAGTCATTTACAGATAGCAGTGAACTGAGTATGTCTCCTAACTTAGTCCGAGATCGCATTGCTAACGTAATAGAAACCCATTCACGAACTCATTCCGGCGAGAAACCTTTCAAGTGCACGTATCCTGGATGCAACTTTCAGACCGGCGATGTTAGTCACTCAAGTCCTTCCTATCCAAACTCAGCACTGACATTCCATGATAGTCATCCAACATGTCCAGTCACAGACTGAGTAAGTTCTGCTCCTCCATTTAGCACCGTACTCTATCTAATGCTATTCAGCCCACGGTGAACGAAGGCATAAATGCGTTCATCCCGGCTGTAGCAAGAGTTTTACTCGACCTGGTACGCCACCCACTTCATTATATCTCAACATCCCAGCTGATAGCATATGCAGACCAACTCAAACGACACATGCGCTCAACACACAAAACTGAACTCCAAATCCCCACCCCACTTCTCGAGACCATGTCTCCCACAGAGGACCACTTCGCACTTCAGGCTTCTTTCGGCATGGCGTAACGAAACAATAACCAGTGATACCCGGAGCAAGGCGTTATCAATGGATTGGATTTACTTTGGTCATTGATGGATAAGAAAGAAAATGTTTCTGTCTATACTATCCTATACATATGTGGGGGTGGATCGTGTACATATAGAGTGCTGATTGTTTTGAAGCGATGCGATGAAACGAGACGAGATGAGATGATGAATGATTGAATACCACCCTGCCATCCGGCAATGGATGCTGTAATATATACATTTACCTAGTTCAAGCAAAAATAATTTCTTTCGACATATACTTTCGGAGGTTCCGCCTCGCAGCTTTCGTTCCAATGGCTTCTCATCTAGCTTAACTGTTACGTAGCTACAAGACCAACAAACGAAGGTTTCATTATCATACAACCCTTTACGGCAGTTGCGATGGTCTGTTGGAGTAAGTTCCAAGGCGGCTTTTAGACCAAGCCCTAAGTCAAGCCACAGCCGGATACAATAACTCTCGATGGGCTAGTCAGACCCGACTAGTACGTTATTTGCCGGTTTGCTCAGTTGCGGGAAGCATTGGAGGTAATTCTTTAGAGAAATGATGGATCTACCCTACTATATCAGGTCACTCGAGTCCTTTATCTCCTTCCATGCATTCAGAAACACCATCCACGCATGTTAGTGAGGAGTATCCATTATCAATTACCTGGCCTAATAATCATCAACAATAGGGCGCAACCCCCAAGCCCCCATAATGAAACGTCTCCAGACCACCTCTAGACTTCGACCCTACCTAGGCAGCGAGGGAGCGCTTAATCATGCGCCCTAGCCTCCAACAACTCAACCGCACTCTTAAGCTCGCGGATCCTCTGCCCAACCCTCATTCTGACTTCCTCTCTCACCTCGCGGCTCAGCTCGTTCGGGTCGAATTCCAGCTGTATCAGTCTCCCCTCATCAGCGCTTTGCCCAAGCCCATGATCTTGCTCCTGCCCCTGCTCTGGTGCTTGCGCGTGTCCTTCCTTCCCACCCTGTGTCAAGTTCGAGCCGCTGTACACCTCGAACGCGAAGATCAGGTCGTCGAGGGCGTCGCGCGCGGACTCGCGGTCTGAGGCGGCGTAGATGGTGGAGGAGTCGGTGGACTCGGTGGCGATTTCGAATTCGTCGGTGGCCGTTTCGTAACTAGGATATTAACTCTCTTAGCATATTGGTCTGCATAGTGGAGGGTTTGTTTGTTTCCGTTGTGGTTTTGTTTGTGCTACTGGTGGACGGGGACGGGACGTACAGCTCCTGTAGCTCTTCGACAACGAGGTCTGCTTGGCGTTTGCCGGATGTTGAGCTTGCGGGGGAGGATTGGAGCGGGGTTGAGGAGAATTGCCTGAAGGGCGCGCTTATTGTGCCCGGGATAGGTTTCGCGGAGAACTTGAGCTTCGGCGTTTGCTGTTGGAGGGCGATTGATGCGACGGAAATGGTGCGGAGAGGTTGTGTCCCTGCGCGGAGAGGGCGGGTGCTCCGGAGAGCAGATGTTGGGAGTCTCAATGCGCGGGGGGGCATTTTGTTGGGTTGAAGGGGTATGAGGCTCTAGGAGAGGGTCTCGAGAAGAGGTCAATTGTTTGAGGTGTTACTGAAAGAAAGGAGAATTACTAGGGTAGGAATGGCATGATGCGTGCGCTATGACGTTTATCTAATCAGTCTTAGATCCATCTCACGTGCCAACAGATTATATCTACCAGGGTACTTGGCTACTCCGTATTTTACGAATAAATTCCAGCAAAGTCTATAATGTCAATAGTTCTATCAGAGATCGAAAGATAAAAGCAAGTCTAAACAGTAAACTTCATCCCCCCATTCGCACAAACCACACTCCCCGTACACCACGCGCCATCAGCCGTACACAGCATCCCCACAACCCCCGCAACCTCCTCCGTAAACGCCGGCCGCCGCCCGCCCATCTTCTCCCGCACCAGCCGCTTCTGCTCATCCGTCAACCCAATCTCCTTGAGCACGGGATCCTCCTCCACATTATCCACAAGCTTGCTCAGCGGCGTCCCGTCCTGGAACCCCTGGATCTGCTTCCAGAAGCCCTCGCCCGTGTTGAAGTACATGTCGCCGGAGACCGGGCCAGGATTCACGGCGTTGACCGTAGCGCGGTCCGCAAGCTCCCGCGCCCACGTCCGCGTCATGGCCTCCAATGCCGACTTCGTGCCCCCGTAGACACTCTGCCCGATGAAGCCGAGGCTCGAGGAGACGGAGGAGATGTTCACGATGCGGCCGGAGCGGTTGGTTGGGAGGTGCGGGGCGACGGCCTGCGTGAGGAGGAGCGGGGCGAGGACGTTGATGCTGTACTGCCAGTTGAAGTAGTCGGCGTCGATGGGGCCCTTGTCGGCGTCGTTGAGGGTACGGTCTGCGGAGACGCCGGCGTTGTTGATGAGGATGTCGATCGTGGTGTTTGGGAAGTGTTCCGCTGCGGCGTTGAGGATCTGCTTCGCGGCCTGTTCGGGCTTGGAGAGGTCTGCTTGCACGGAGACGCAGCGGATGGAGTGCGTTGTTGCGAGCTGGCTGCAGAGCTCGTCGGTGCGGGCGCGCGAGGACTCGGAGGTGAAGTTTAGGAGCAGCGAGCAGCCTTTGCTGGCGAGGTTCTTGGCGATGGCTTCGCCGATGCCTTTGGGCTTTTTAGCTGTGATCTATACGTATAGACGGAGCTTGGAGAAATCGTAGACTTACCCCGCGAGCCACCGGTGACGATGCCGAACTTTCCTTCTAATGGGCGAGACATGGTGAGCTGGTATATAGTTTGGAATGGTTTAGGACAGGCAGAGCAGAGGGAAGTCCCGGTTAAATAGTGCTCGTGGTTACTCTGGCTGTTCCACTATCTCAAACCCCCACTCACCATCGGGAATTTACCCGTTTGAGATCCCCGCACGATCGAATCAGGGCCCTATCTCGGGGTTACGGCTAATTGGGCTCAGTCAAGCTTTGCTAACTTCTCGCCTCTAGCCTGCGTATACTAAAGGCGCACTTGCTTGGATAGACACTTTATATGGCTATGGCCTATGTCCTTGAGTATTTCGTACGTCCTCAGATAGTATGTACGGGCCATGTCCAGCCTCTCTATACTTAACATGCGAACCAGGGCTATGTAACTTTGGTCCTTGGCCATGTTATAGTAGTTACTTTTCTACGCTGTATCGTACGGACATGGTCCATTATGTACGAAATACGTGCGCCCAATGTGTAATCATCCAGTGCAACTGTCATTATTTGTATGTATATATGTGGGACCCATCTACCGTGAAAATTATGGCACTGTTGAATGCAAATACTCCACTTAGACCGTGGCCGTAAACCCAAAACACTACCCAGAAACCCCGTGTATGCCACTTTTATGCCGTTGAAGGACAATGCTTTTGAGCTCCATGTTGATGAAGAACCCCATATGTTAGTCGTAACATCGTGATCATGTTGAAAAAAGTCTACTCAGGGTATCGGAAAATTAAAAGAAAATGCTTAGTAGCGGTAGCTGTGAGAGTCAGTATAGTTCCAGAGTCAAGCAGAGGGGGGAAGGACGTACTGGTCAGCCTTGTAAGGACCCTTAGAGTCAAGACCAAGGTACTCAGCCTGGACAGGAGTGAGGGTGGAGAGCTTGGCGTTGACGTGAGAAAGGTGGAGGTAGGCGACCTGCTCGTCGAGGACCTTGGGGAGGACGTAGACACCAACGGGCAGCTTGCCGGAGGTACCGAACTCGGGGTATTTCTCGCCGAAAGCCTTGTCCTCGGCCTTGAACAGAGCAATCTGGGCAAGGACCTGGTTGGAGAAAGAGCAGGACATGACGAAGGAAGAGTGGCCGGTAGCACAGCCAAGGTTGACGAGACGGCCCTCAGCGAGGAGGATGATGTGACGGCCGTTGGGCATCAGGTAGCGGTCGACCTGGGGCTTGATGCTCTGGACGGACTTGGCGTTGGCCTTGAGCCAAGCAACGTCGATCTCAATGTCGAAGTGACCGATGTCTGAGCGGTTAGCTGTATCTCTGATACTAAATGGAGACTACTTACTGCAAACGATGGCGTCGTTGCGCATGGCCTCGAAGTGCTTGCCAACAAGGATGTCACGGCAACCAGTGGTGGTGACGAAGATCTGACCAATAGCAGCAGCCTCCTCCATGGTGACGACCTCGTAGCCCTGGACAGCGGCCTGGAGGGCGTTGATGGGGTCAATCTCGGTGACGAGAACGCGAGCACCCATGGTGTGGAGGGCCTGGGCGCAACCCTTACCAACGTCACCGAAACCGGCAACGACACCGATCTTACCGGCAATCATGACATCGGTGGCACGCTTGATACCGTCGATGAGAGACTCACGGCAGCCGTACAGGTTGTCGAACTTGGACTTGGTGACAGCGTCGTTGACGTTGATAGCGGGGACAAGGAGCTTCTTGTCCTTGAGCATGCGGTAGAGGTGGTGGACACCGGTGGTGGTCTCCTCAGAGAGACCGAAGCAGTTCTCGAGCTGCTCGGGGTACTTGCTGTGGACAAGGGAGGTCAGGTCACCACCGTCGTCGAGGATGAGGTTGAGCTTCTGGCCATCCTTGAAGGCGGAGAGCTGCTGGTCCAAGCACCAGTTGTACTCCTCCTCGGTCTCACCCTTC
>RHLP01000046.1:0-79024 GCA_003719405.1 Aspergillus incahuasiensis
ATATTTTAACTAACTAACTAACCTACTAACTTTTAAAGTTTAACTTAGAGAATTTTAATATAGATATATAACCTTTTATACTAATTTTAATATAAATATGTATACTAGTAGAAGTTCTCCCATGCTGATATTTACCACTAAAGTGGTGGGTTTTTCGCCAGAATAAAAGCTCCCCTGGTATCGAGCCAAATTGATAAGGACAAGATCTACACTATTCTAACAGCTGGCCAGCCTATGGGATGCTTCAACTAATCCCTCATGAATCCTTCACTCGGGGGGATTAATGATGCAAGCTGCTCGCCTGCCCAGGTGCATGGTGGCGCATGGTCCTGCTCGCATATGACGTCTTGATAGTGAGATAGTGCGGGGTTCACTATCTGGTCTAGACTACGAGGTATCCATATTGTCCAGGGGGTGCGATGTTGCTCTTGGCTTGGTTCTCAGGGGGGCTTCAGAGCCTAAATCTAGGCCGTGGTCCCTGAGCCACGGGCACCAGGCCCCGGCAATTGTGGGGAAGACTCATATTTACGACCGTATATATACCCAGTCTCCATATTCATCACCCCCGTATGAGTTGAATATCGCCTGCTATATTCTTATTGACATTAGTTCCTGGAGCTAGTATAGCACTGAGCACACTACCCCTTTTCTTTCAACTCCAATTTTCAGCACAAAACACAACTTGCGACAAGTCTCCTTGCACCACATCATATCAAGTGTTTCCTCCTGAGGTGTCATAGTCCATGATAAAGATTCATCCTGAGAGGAAAATGAGGTGAACTCAACTGAGGTCAAAACCGAACGACTCTTGTTTCAATCCACAAGGCCACCTGCGACACATTTCCCTCAAATGCTTCATTGCCCAGAAACTCGCCTATAAAGGCCACAAATACCCCCATACGCAAAATGTCCAAAACCACGACTCCTACCCCCGAGGACATCTTCTCCGATGATTCTAGCTTTTACGGTATGCTGCCCAAACCGCACCGATACGAGCTCCTCTCCATGCTGACGGTGCCACAGGCTCGGACGAAGAGACAGAACCATATAAAACCGACGCGGCTAAATTCGATATTGAGGCTTACTGGACGCAAATACACCCACATCTCCTGTCCACAATACAGGCTCAAAAGCAAGAAGAGAACAAGCAGCTTGCAGCCGTTACCAAACAAAAGAAGGACGAGATGGCATACTCCCCTATGGATATCGATACCGACTCGTACTCCGGGTATCTCCCGCGCAACAAACCCGGCGACAACGAGTCTAGCACCCATTTCTTGAGACGCCTCCCCCCCTCCACCACAAGAGAAGAGACCGCCGGCCCGTGGATCTACGTGCACACAGAGAACCTAGCCCGCCACAAAGAAGACCAGGCGGCACTCACCACCAAGGGCCGCGAGGCTCTACACGCTTTCCAAGAGCAAGAGACCCAGCTGCGATATGAGAACGACCGAAAGAAAGGGACTGCCATTGCGCTCAGTAGAAAAGTGAAGCCGCTGCAGCGCGAGTTGGAGAAAGATCTCCTTAAACTAGCGCGCGAGACCAACTGCGTTACGGGCAAGTGGATGATGTTTATCACGGCGGACAGAATCGACGATTACTGGGCTGCTATAGCGGGTGCTACGATGAAGGGCCAATTGGGGATTGGCGCCAAGGTTGCCACACGACATCTGGACGATGATGAGAGAAAGGCTAGGCTGATCGCGGTGTACACGAGGGATTTTGATGACGTCGATGATGTCAAGAGGGTGCTGAGAAAGCTTGCCGAATTGGACCTTGTCAAGAAGAAGGAGAGGCCGATTTACTACAAAAGGGATGCGTGGACGTATCTCGATATTCTGTCGGGCAACAAGTATGGTTTGAAGGCTACTGCGTACTCGAGTGTAGATGTTTTCAATGGAAAGATCTGATCGGGCACGGGCGTGGATAAATCGATTATCTGTGCATTACTGTTATGGGTATCTAGAGATATGAGTAAGGAAATGACGACTCATGCTTGGTGTTTGTGGATGTACGTGTGGCCATCTCGGCGCTTCGTCTCGTCGACGAGAAGCGATGCTGGAAGACCGTAGATGCCTAGAAGTGCCCGTAAGCCCGTATAAGGAGTTGGGTGTGTTGGTGATTAAGTTGCGGCGGCGAGCTCGGACGCATCGATCACCCACGAGCGAGGGTTCAGTTTGTTATGTCGTTATAGGAACTCTTCGGCAGCGCGAAGACTAGGCCAGATCAGGACCTCAATCCGCCTCATCTTGCTTTCCCAGAGCCTTCTCACAAGCCTCCCGGGTCTCAGCCACACCCTTAACCCCCTCCCACGTCTTCAGCAACCTGCGCACCTCCTCCCAGTCATTCTCAGCTTCCTCCTTCCTCCCATCCTTGACGAGCCTATCCAACCTCGTTGGCGCATCAAGAACCCACTTCACAGTCTCTTTCTCCGTCTTCTCCTTCTCACCAACCGGATTGCTTTCTCTCATCCGGCCCCTCAGCTCCTCTCCCTCCCTGATCAACCCCCCCGCAGTCTCCGCGACAAATGCAATTGCCGGGCCCAACGTTTTCGTCATCGTTAGCGGCGCTCCGCGCTCATCCATACTCTGCCTCATTTTGCCGATCGTCTCAACGGCTCGTATAAGTTTGGAATAATTATCATAAACCAACGCCTTGCGCTCCCCATCCAGGGTCCGGATATCGCCGACGAGCGTGTTCTCCGCCTTCAAGATCGTAGACAGCGACGACGTAGCAAGAAGATTGTTCACGTAGCGTTGCGGGTCAAAGTCTGGATTGTCAAGCTCTGTGCCTGTTACCACGGAGCTCGGTGGGTTGGAAATGTCGCCGGCATCGGTGTGTCGGGGGACGCTGCGGGAACGAGCATTGGGTCCGAGGTTTGCGGCGTCGGACGGTTTGAGGTGGTAGTAGTCTCGTAGAGCGGCGCGGTTGCGGCGCGGATGTAGAGAGGGAGAGACGGCGCGGGCTGTTGAGGGGGTTGAGGCTGCGCTGAGGCTGCCTGTGATGGAGGTATTGAGGGCGTCGAGCGATGGGCGCCGCGAGGAGGCGGGCGTTGGGGAATGTGCGCGGGATGAGGCGATTGAGGGGCGAGGAGAAGAGATTGTGGACATGATGCTAGGATTGAAGACAGCAGGTAAGCTGTAGGACAGTGACGAACAGATGGACGGAGATGCAAACTTGTCAAGGAGAATAATGTAAGATGACAGCTCCGCCGAGTCGCTCCAATTCCGACACCGCGGCTGTGGTTCCCCGGATTTGCTCCACCACAGCTCTACTTTTCTTCGTACTTATCTTCAACATAGACAACATCCAACATTTCGTACCTCCGCTCACTCATGGCGACCCTACAGGACCAATTAAACAGCCAACTCCAGTCCAAAGCTCTTCCCGTCTCGCCCGCCTGGCTATCCGCGTTTCTTTCCACGGGCACCCACCAACGCACGCCCCTCCCGGCGCTCACGAAGACGGCCCTATTCCGCCTTCTGAATACTGACTTTCGCGAATCTCTCACACCTCAAACTTCATATTCCACCCTCCCGGTCGACGTTTTCGACCCAACCGTGCAAGAACGTCGCTTGACCGGTCCCATCCCGCTGCAGGTACTCGATATCGAAGACATCGGCACAAGTATCTGGAATCAGGTCGAGGCCATCGAGCGTATTGAGAGGGGGGAGGCGGTACGGGGGAGGGAGATTGTGCGGACAGTAAATGTTGGTGACGAGCAGGAGGGCAACGGGACAAATAATCCTGGCGCGAACGGGAATGTTGGCGCAAATACGAATGCGAACGAAAGCAACGGCCCGCATCGGCTGATCCTCCAGGATGCGAGGGGGACTAGGGCTGTGGGGATTGAGATGGCCCGGATAACTGGAATCGCGATCGGTCAGCTATCTATCGGCAGCAAGTTGCTCCTGAAGAATGCTATCGTGGCTCGAGGGATGATTCTGTTGACGCCGGAGACTGTTACGCTTCTGGGGGGAAAGATTGAGGCGATGGATCAGGCCTGGAAAGCGGGCAGGAAAGCAAGGTTGTTGGAGAAGATTACTAGGACTGGAGGTGCCTAGGTCCGAGCCTGTGAGTCTTTGAATGTGGTCTTGATATTTCTGCTGCGTGATTAACTCTATATGCCCGCAGGCTTCTACTGCGTAGCTGTTGAGACTATATGACTGAGTTCCTGCCAACCACCGCGCATCCATGGTGCAACCATGATCGCCCGCAATGCATCACTAGCCTTTCCGGTCTGTGAGTATGCGGCTGACAAGTCAGTAGCTTCGAGATTACTCCGAGGCGGAACGCTTTGGAGAGCTGCTTTGACGCCCATTTCTGCCGGGTATGGTACTTGAGCGGCCGAGGACAGCTCCAACCAGCCCTGAGGGTCGTAAGGCGCTCTCATCACTGCTGCAGCGGCCTCCCCGATGCGTCTCGTTTCATCCGGAATATCTGAATCACCTGAAATGCACAAAGAGATCGCAGTCAAGAGCTTGACTAGTCTAGCCCTTTCATGAATCCCTATATCGTCTCTGGTGATCATATTTTGGAGATCCGACTCAACAGCCTCAATGACGTCCCTGTCGTCGTCGAGGAGCGCAATGGCTCCCAAAAGTGTGACCGCTCCGACGTGATCCGGGTAGCTTTCCACGCATTCGAAGAGCTGCTGTCGAGCCACCGTCCTTTCCTCTTCTCCGCCCTTCGCCCAAAGTACCTGTGCGAGCAGACAGATCACATCCGGCGAGTTATCTGCTTCTTGAAGGGCATCGCGGAACATATCAATTGCGCTGTCCATGGCTTTCATATAGTAATGCGCAAGACCGGCTGTCAGGTGCGCGGACAAGCGCAGATTTTTATACATCTCTGGCTCGAATTTCTCGGAGTCCTCGTCTGAAGACAACATTAGAGCAGTTTCTGCCTTCTCTGCAGCCTCTTCGTACTCATGACGTGCTAGTAGGACACGGGCGATGTCGGCGTTTGCTTGGACAAATCTGGAAAGCGATGCTGCCGATTCAGACACCTCATATTCGGCCTCGACATGGCTACTGAGGTTGCGTAAGCTGGACACAGCGTCTTCGACCTCGCCCATTCTCTCGGCCAATAGGGAGAACAAGTGCACGAAGGGGAGATTGGATGGGTCTTGACTGGTCAGCTGATAAAGCGTAAAGAAAGGCTGGATCAGTTGGGAAACCTCGTTTGATACCGAGGCGTCCGCAACCAGATGGTCAAACAGAGTTATTGTGTATTGTTGCTTGGAAAGTTTCGATGATGACCGAGAGATGTCGAAGGCGTGCTCGAACAGCCCTCTAGCCTCACGAGGGTCGCCAAAGAGCAGAGCTAAGAAACCTTGGCCCACCCAAGCCTGCGAATAGTCGGGGTCAGTTGACTGTGCGCGAGTAAACGCTTCGTTGGATAGTTGAATATCGTTATGAATGAGATAGAGTGTGCCCAAATTGGTCCAGACTTGTGCACTCCGGTCATTAAGATGCAAGCTTCGGACGAACGCGTGCTGCGCAACTCTTGGGCTCATGTTTGTCGTCACCACTCCAAGGGCGTTCCAGAACTCGGAATTGCCAGATTCAAGCTCAATGGCTCTTTTGAAGCATCTCATTGCCGCTTTCAGAAACTTGCGAGTCTGTTTCTTCTTCTCGCCACTGAGTTTAACGCATCTAAACGCTCTGTACTCTGCCCAGCCAAGGTTGTACCATGATACAGCCTGGGCGTGAGTATCTTGAAGAGAGACATGAATAGCACGTTTGTATGCTAGGATAGAGGCATACATGCAGTCATTCGCTAGGGTAGAGATATCTTTCTCGTCATCTAACGCTGTCAAGTAGTTCTCTCCCACGTTATCGACGTCCGTGAGAATGTCAAGGGCGGAGGGTTCGAGCTGAGTGGAAACCAGATTCCTAACCTCCTTTATAGGAAGCTTGCCTGCCTTGGATCTGATATAGGAGAATATCGTACAGGCATCGCCTACACCCTTCCATAGGTTGAAGATGTCGACTCTCTCAGTAGCAAGCGACTTGGCCACAATGATGGCTCTTCTGGCATGTTCAGAGCACTCATTGAAGAGCCCAGACTCCAAGCACTTCCAGGAGTTGTCGGTAAGAGTCTGGAGCAACGCTATCGTAACACCGAGCTCATTGGGACGGAACTTCAGCACCTCCTCGTATCTTGTGATAGCATCGTCATATTCACCGAGCTCCCGCTTCACGTTCGCAAGCATGTACCGAGCAAACCAAATCTGCTCCTTCTCGGCCTTCGAAAGCGTAGATTCCAACTGCTGCGCGTGATCAAATGCCTTTGTAGCTGCAATATATCTCCCCGAATTGTGGTAACTTTCACCAAGGCCGACCCACGAGTGGTAGTCGTCCGGTGAGATTCGAAGAGCCGCCTGGAAAGACACAATACTCTTGGAGTATTGCTGTTTATTGATCTGGACCGTACCTAATGCTGCATAGGGCCAGCTGTATCCTTTTCTTTTTGAACCCGGCGCAGGTTTGGCTTTACCGGAGTCAACGACGCGCTGTGAGACAGCCTCAACGAGGTCCCACTCCTTTTGGTCTGCAAATGTCCTTGCCAACCTCTCAGCTGCGACAATCTCAGACGGAGATAGCTCGAACGCTTTGTGGAAGCACTTCCGAGCTCGTGTTTTGTCCTTCTTATAATCCGCATAGTAAAGACCCAAGCTTGTATAAGCTGGCGCGAAGTTTATACTGGCTTGAATCGAAGCGAGGAAACTGGCATACGCACCAGTCCGGTCTTTGCGGGCAGAGGGTGATGGGTCGATCTCCCATTGGCAGTATCCAATGCGATAGAGAGTCTCACCCTTGAATTCTCGGCTTTCTCGTTGCGCATTTTGCAGCCCCTCGAGCACGCCCTTGAGTCCTGAAAGACCCGATGAAAGATCCCCGTTGAGCGCTCTGCACCACGACAACTCGCCACGAACCTTGAGATTTTCTGGATCCCGTTCTAGAGCACGCTCCAAGAAATTGACCGCTTCCGGATAGTCTTCGTCCACCTTGAGAATGAGACCAATTCCGAGGAGACAGCTTGTGGAAGTTGGATGCCTTTGCAGAATGTCTTGGAAGATCCTCTGGGCTTCTGGATGGTGTCGTGGTGACTGGTGGTGAATGAGGGAGTTCGCAAGGGCAATGTTTAGGGAGTCGGCAGTGTTCTGAAGGTTGATACCTGTCCTTTTGACAACGTCGTTCAGGTTTTGAAGCCCCTTACGGCATACATCGACAACACTTTCGTATTCGTCTAAAGACAGATAAAGCTCGCCCATGATTCTGTGAGAAACGATCGAAGTGGAAGACATTTCGAAGCCCTCCACCATCAATAGCAGGCGATCTTGGACCGCAGCCTCTTCCCCGTTTCCGAGGTCAGCTTTCTCAGCCTTTTCGGCCTTTTCAGTATCTTCCTCATCAGATTTCGCAGTTGGGGGTTCTTTGGGAAACGGAGAGAGTTCGCTTGCCAGAAACCCCTTGAGAACCTTGGTGAGGTCATCTTCAGGAAAAAACTCGATATAATCATCGAGGAATGTGCGATCCCATTCAGCGAAGCTTCGTATATCTTGCCACTCTAGGACGATCTTCCAAGCGAGTTCAAAGGGGTGCTTGATTATCACCATGTCACGAGCAGCCTGTAACACCTCTTCTCTCTTTTCATCCTTCTTATTTGCGGGGAGAACGGTAAGGGTATCATAGGCCCGCTGTAGCAGTTTCTCCTCGTATGTGCGCCGGACTTGATCATCATGCGACCAATTGACGATTCCACGGTAGAGAGGTTCCAGTTCGCTCCGCTTGTAAGCATCACGCTTTACTTCTAGCGTGACCTGGTCAATGCGCGCACCGAGGCGGGTTCTGCGTTCCCCAGTTTCCCGGTTTATGAACTCTCTTTCCTCGGTTTCGGTGATCTCTATGAGACGCTGATAAGTATGGGCGGGGTGAGGTAAGCGACCTTCAAGGTAATCATAGACGGGACTCATGGGTAGATGAAGTTCGAGAGCTCTCTTGTATTGCAGGCGAGTTCCATTCTTCTTCGTGAAAGCAACATATTTATCCACGACATCTTGACATCGGTGTTTATCGTCGCTTGTGCGTCGTTAGTAGTCTAGTTACCACCACAGGTGCAGTTGTCCACTCACAGATCAGCAAAGACCTGCGCAAGTCTGATGACTACCTCGCGGTACTGCTCCAAGCTCTGATTCCCTTGTTTCTCATATAGGCTGATGAGTCCCTGCCACGCCGTTTTGTCGTCGCCTTTGATGCGAGTAGCTGCGAGGTACGCTCGCTCGGATTCGAGAAAGTGATTTAGCTTATCTTGCGCGAGACCGAGAAAGACGTTACTAGGAATCTATCATTAGTAGCAGGTTCAAGGAAGATGGTAGCAGGTTACTCACGCATGATAGTTCTGGGGCTGTTCCTTGACAATGGCTTTGGCTTTTTCGACCGCAAGTTCGAAATTCTTCGAGTCGAGAGCCGTCCGAACCTCCTTGAGAGCCGCCTTGCTTGACATGTTAAAGCAATCGCCTCATAAGCTTGTCGGAGGTTGCTGGTTCCTGGATCGGAGAACTTAGAGGTGGGAAAATGCTCTCGGTGGGGAAGCCGAACACAGCGTGGGCTGCGGACTGCGGTACGTCAGAGCCCAGCCCGGCGGCCGCTTATCGCTCGCGACGTAGCGCCGTTTGTCTCCGCATCGCTGACTGCAGCTCCTCGACAACATCCAAAGTTGAGATGGTCTATCACTAATTGACTGTGACTTATCCTACGATATCGCTTATCAACACCGTGAGTTTTGGATTCACAGGGGTGACTATTGATTAGCTGCTGTGGAGGGAATTCTGTCGTTTCCTCTACTCATATCTCCATCCGTAGGGTGAGTAGCCCTTATCAAGAACCAGCTGTGTGGTTAGCTAACGTATTTGCGAAGGCTATATATCACCTCCCAATATCTAACATACATATCCTGATTCGCATCGCCGATTACTTTGCCTCCGGCCCTGGACACTTGAGCTTACCGGTAACCGCCGACTTAGTTCCAGTTGCTCAAAGCATGGCGTCTCTCCGCCTTCGAATCGAGGGCACGAGGTTCAAAGATCCCCAGAACCGGGAAATCACATTGAGAGGGATAAATGTTGCTGGCGAAGCCAAATACCCAAAGACCCCTAATGTTCCCTCAAACGTCGTCGATAAATTCTTTGACGCCGACAACGTCTCCTTTGTTGGGCGGCCATTCTCTCTTGATGAAGCGCATACACACTTTTCGAGGCTGTGGAAATTAGGCTATAATACGATAAGATACATGTTTACGTGGGAAGCGATTGAACATCAAGGACCTGGTAAATATGACGAAGAATGGATATCCTTCACAATAGAAGTCTTGAGGATCGCCAAGCAATATCAGTTCTACGTGTTCATGGACCCGCATCAGGATGTGGTAAGTTTTCGTCCCGTGGCAGGTCTTTAGGGCTGACTGACCAGAACAAAATAGTGGTCAAGGCTGTCGGGAGGATCTGGTGCACCTGCGTGGACGCTTTACGCGGCGGGCTTGGACCCCAGAGGTTTCAAAAAAACGCAGGCCGCCTTGGTGCAAAACACATGGGACGACCCTGCCAAATTTCCGAAGATGGTATGGGCTACAAACTACACTAGACTGGTTTGCCAAACCATGTTTACTCTCTTTTGGGCGGGGCGAGACTTTGCGCCAAAGGCGATTATAAACGGCATTAATATCCAAGACTTCCTCCAGGAGCACTACATTGCTGCGTGCAAACATCTCGCACAAAGAATCCACGAAGCAGGAGATATTGAAAATGAGGTGGTGATCGGATGGGAAAGCATGAACGAACCCCAGCGGGGCCTAATTGGCTACCAAGACATATCCGTCGTACCTCCCGACCAACAGCTCCAGCTGGGCACGTCACCAACTGCCTTTCAAGCCATGCTTACGGGCTCAGGACGCGCTTGTGAGGAGGCAATATGGGGATTTGGAGGATTTGGTCCTTACCAGAGTGGCCGGGAGCTTGTGGACCCGGAAGGAGAGTCTGCTTGGCTGCCGGTGTCCTATGATGACAGTCTATATGGCTGGACAAGAGACCCTAATTGGAAACTGGGCTCATGTTTGTGGGCTCAGCATGGTGTCTGGGACCCTGAGAAAGACGAGCTCTTACAGAAAGACTACTTTGCGAAGAAGCCCCGGACTGGAGAGCCACTAGATTACGACAAGTTCACCAATACTTACTTCTTAGAGCACTATCGAGCTTATACTGAAGCGATCAGGAGTGTATGGCCTAGTTCGATTATGCTTTGTCAGCCCCCAGTCATGGAGATACCCCCGGACATCAAGGGGTCAAATGATGATGATCCAAATATGGTTCACGCCGTTCACTACTATGACGGCCTGACTCTCATGTCTAAACATTGGTCAGTCCCTCCTCCATCTGCACCCGTCTAGTTTAATTGACACGCATAGGAATCGGTTTTATAATGTGGATGTGATTGGCGTTCTTCGTGGAAAATACCTTACACCGGCTTTTGGTGTAAAGATAGGAGAGACGGCAATCAGAAATTGCTTGCGCGATCAGCTCAAATTTCTGAGAGACGAAAGTTACAGATACATGGGAAACCACCCGCTAATATTCACCGAAACGGGAATACCGTACGACATGGATGACAAACATGCCTACAAAACCGGCGACTACAGCAGTCAGATCAGTGCTATGGATGCATGTCACTACGCACTGGAGGGCAGTTCCTCAAATGGCTTCACTTTGTGGGTCTATACGGCGAAGGTAGGAAGTCTAATATTATGGAGTAGTATCAAGTGCCGTCATTAACACTTACTCAGAATGATCATGAATGGGGCGACCAGTGGAATGGAGAGGATCTGTCCATATACTCGGTTGATGACCTTGAACTCCCAAGCGGCAAATCGTTGGACCCCGAATCAAACAACCGGTTAGACCACCAGTCCCCCTCATACTCATCCAGTCGAAGCGGCAACAGCAACCAACAAATAAGCCCTAGGAACCTGAAAGAGACTATCAAGACGCCTTCTATAACGACCGAGGTTTCTCAGCTTGACGAGGATAAGCTGGGATACCGTGCTGCTGAGGCTTATCTTCGGCCCAGTCCCATTGCCACCAATGGCTTGGTATCGGAATACTTGTTCGACCTTCAAAACTGTACTTTTACCATGTCAATTGTTGGCAATAGTACAGCACCAGGCCATGACACCCCGACAGAGATTTTCCTGCCCGACTTCCATTTCCCCAACATACATACGGAAGTGAGCGTTAGCTCGGGGGAATGGTCAATCGACTACGTAGATTTCAAGAACACCCGTGTTCAGCGGCTCCAGTGGCGGCATCCCGAGGGTGATCAGAACATCAAGATCCAAGGTGTCAAGCGAAAAGGCGGTGCTTTGGCGGCCCCATCTGCGGAGGATGTGAGCTATTTGGAACAGTGTCAGAAGGGTGGTTGTACAGTGATGTAGGCTATTTTGAATCTCGTCTATATGACGCAATTATGATTGGTACTACTAAGAGCCTGTTATTGTTTCTTAATGACTCCACCGTGGTCACCAACCTGCGCCGTAGACCATTTGTATACTCCGCTTAGTGCTTCTGTCATAGCTCGTTCCCCTTGTCTGGGGCTTATCGATAAGAACAGAGCGGTGAGGAACTGCTCCTCGTGTGGCCATTGCGTCCAAAGCGCGTGGAAAATCTTCCCAGGCCGCGGAATACCGCCTTCTTTTACCTAACGATTTATCAACAACCTCCGTCCCGGTCAAAGGCAGGAGATTCGGCTTTGGATTTCAGAACTGACTGTCGGGGAAGGTTGGAGCGTCCCCTTCCCCATTTTCTGCAGGAGCTCTTACGGCCAACGACTCGCCTGGGGAGTACCCGGACTTCAGCCGCATCCTTAGGTGCACTGCCTAATCAGACCTTGGACCGTGCTGCCTGGTTTGGGTGTTGACCACGCGGTTCTCTGCGCCGGCATCCAAGAAAGAAAAAAAGCAAATCCGTCATTGTCACTCTCTTTTGCCTTTGTCTCCATTCCACGAGGTAGAAACAGAAGAAAAAATCCCCTCTTTCAAGTGGTAAAGAACAGCGACCCTGGTGCAGCGATATTTAAGGACCGTTGTAATTGACTTGGGCGACTGCCCCTCAAAGCCATGGCCGCAGACGAGGGACTTGCAGAAGGGAGCATGGCTGACATTGTTCGTGCACTTGAGCTCATACACAACCCGTCATCGACAAACGAGCTTCGCAGGGAGGCTCTGCAATTCGTCGAATCGCAGAAAGGAAGCCCCTCCGCTGCCCGTGACGGGTTTCTGTTAGCATCCCGAAGAGAGAATGACGCATTGGTCCGCTATTTTGGGTTGACCCTTCTTGACCACGTCCTCCGCAACACCTCGTTCACCGCCACGGATGAATTGATGACTTTGAGGGACATTGTGTTGAAGCTTGCGGAATCTATCCAACCAGGAGACCCTGTATACATCCGGAATAAGCTTCCACAGTTATGGGCTGAGGTTGCTAAGCGAAGCTGGGGACTGGACTGGCTCGATATGGACCAGCGTCTCGTTGAGTTCTGGAACGCCAGCCTTGTTCATAAGGAACTGGTCTTACTTATTCTCGAGACTTTATCGGAGGATGTTTTCTATAGGGAAGATACTGTTTCCTCACTGCGCGGAACCGACTTGAATCGAGCGATGGTCGAAATTTGTACGCCACTGGCTGTATTTGAGCAAGCATACCCCGAGCGGGACAACCAGGTTGAGATTCGCTGTGGCACTGAAGGTTGGCTGACCCGGATATGCGAGTTTCTCCAACAATGCATTGGAAGCATACAACACTCTAAGGAAGCAAAGGACGCCGCCCTGAAGGCTCTGGCCAACTTGAAATCAGTGTTGGTATGGGCAATACCCAAGGCTATCCATTCCTCAGGCTGTGTTCGGAGTATTGCTAGCGCCTTCACATCTACTGATGAGAATGTACTATTGGTACGTATATTGCTGTCTCTCTTCTTAGCATAGAGCGCTTATTGAACCAACTAGGCCGCCGTCGAGGCTTTGCATGCACTGTACAGCAGGTCCGCCTACGATATCGAGGGCTTTCAGCCACTTGTACATCTCATGTACGAAACGGACTCTCTAAATGTAATTTCGAAGCTGTTTCAATGGTCGATCGTTACACCAGATGACATTGACGACACGAAGTACACGATATCAAAGAAGCTTTCTGAGGTATTACTGGACTCTGGTCAAAAGTAATTCAACTAACATGCTTGGTAGATGGTTTCCTATGTTGCCGGGTTTCTCGAAGAAAAAGGGTTCTCAATTCAAAGTTCAACTGGTGTTGACTTGCCATTCTTTTTCCATCTCATGTTAAACATTGTTCAACACCGCAGCCTCACTGTGTCGATACCAGTTCTTCATATCTGGTCGAAACTAATTGCCACTCCGAAGGTTGGAAACCTAGAAGTTGTGGTCAACCTTATTCCTTCACTACTCACCATATGTACTGAACGTCTTGTGCACTGGGAAGCTCTTCCTGTCGACTCGGAAGACCCTACCGTAATTTTTCTAAATGAAGATATCGACACCGTCCCGGAGAGACATGCCTTTGTTGGCAATTATCGACGCTATTGTGCGTCCATCATTGAAACGATAGTACAGAAGCGACCCGAAGAAGCCATGCCGCATATTCTCCTTGGGGTGAACAATAATCTAGATAATCTTTACAGCGGGGTCGAAGCATTCACAGGTTCGTTTGCTCTTTGCGCTAAGGTCTGTATTCACGCTAATAACTCATAGTGAAATCCTTCTCGAAGAACTCGGTACCTCTAATGCGCGCGGATACCCAGTTCGCGGTAGTGGAGGCAACTTTGAAGGGATACACTAAATGGGTTGCGTTGCACGGAAGAATGCCGCAGCAAGATGTAAGCTCCTTCAAATCTATGAAATAGGCTTCTACTAAAGGGGTGTAGGAGCAAAGACGTGGGCATCTGGAAAATATCCTTGAAACATGGGCTTACAAGTTGATGCAAAGGAACTTTGAAGTTTGTTATGCTCCTTGGCTTACTTTATATACCTACTTTGCTAATCATCTTTCTAGGACCCGGTCCTAAAGCAACGTGTTGTAAAGCTTATTGTTGACATCTCGGCCAAAGCCCTCGATAAAACACCCAGTTTTGCGCTGAAGGTTCTAGAGTACACTCTCATGACCCGCCTGCCTGACCAACCCGAATTTCCAAACTATTCAGATGCTGTGAAGGAGCTCCACGGATTAGCCAGTCATGAGCTGCGTCGACTTGCAACTCGTTATGCTGAATACTTTTCTGTGAGATTCCTTTCAAAACAAGAAAGTGGCCCTGCTGATGAATCGAGACCTTCTATGACCTCTTAGAGCCCAAAATCCAAGAAATCACCTTGGCCAACCAGGTGGATGACAAGCTTCATATGGAGTTCACCTCGGTCCTTCTTATCATCATGTGAGATAGTCCCTCCCTTGGTGCCTTTCTATATTACTAATTCTGGCCCTTTATAGGCAACGTGCAAACAACGTCGACCCATATCTGCGCCAGTCCCGGCTAACCTCCTTTGTGCAACCAATCAAACAAGCCTGGCAAGACGATGGTATCCGCACCATGTGCTCAAGCTTTGATGGCTTCTGCAACCTACTTGGGTTACAGAACGTGGGGCCGTACATGCAATCAAAACAGGCACAGAAATTGGCAGACTGGTCAGAGGTATCTCTCGATGCAGAGGGTATACGGGTCCAAGAGGAAATGACGCAGAAGTTCCAGGTAACAACACCCTACACGATTCGATCAGAGCCTGAAACTAATGTCGATGCAGCAACTTCCTTTGAGGGGTACAAAGACGATGATGGCCGTGTCCACCGATAAACTGAAGAAATCAGATCCGTCGTATGAGATCGCTTGTACCCTATGGCATGACCTTATCCCAGTCATTCTGCCAACCCTATTGCAGCTCGTTAGGTAGATATTATGATTTTAATCCAAAGAGCCGAGCTAACAGCCAGCAGCAATGCTCATGCATTTCACAATCCAAGGAACTGGGTCGGTTTGCCTGGGGATATGTGGGGTATTGTCGAGCGCATCCTAACTGACAGATTCTGGCAAGCCGGCATTTCAAGTGGAAGTCGGGATGAATTCTACGCAAAGATCACTGCATCGCGGACGTCCCTTGAGGGATTTGCATCCTCGGTCAGAGGAAAGGTCAGGGCTGTCAGGGAATCTTGTTACTCCATGCTCTATAGCATGAGTAGGTTACGGGAGCATTTCTACGGGTTTGCCGAACTGCCCGGTCCTCTATCACAAGCCCTGTTTGAAGACTCTTCCCACCTCTCCTCACATCAATTTTCGGTCCTTCTCAACATCTCTAGGTGCATGATTGACGATTGCCCCGTCCGATTCCGCAGCCAATTCTTGCCCCCGATGCTTTCCACGCTGTTTGTCAACATTGATCGCAAAGTCACATCTGAGTGGGAAATTATTGAGCAACGAAAAACAGGAGCAAAGGATGGCGACCTTGCCGATGAAATGAAGTCAGAGAGTATTCTGCGACAGCTGACGTATTCCGCGGTTATCATGGTCGCAAGCCTCCTGGACCCGCAACGGGGTGGTATGAAACCCAGCGCAAGAACCGAAAGCTTGCCCATCAAGCTAATTTCTAAATGTATAGACCCTGATGAAGAACCCATGGACCCAAGTGCGCCTCAACCACTGCCCGCGCTCTCAGACTCTATCCGACATTTCGTCCTCTCATCCCCCGAGATCTTCGAGCCAGTAATGCTGTTCTGCACACACGCACTTCGAATGCGCGATACCCGGTGCTGCAGCATCATAACACGCGTCATTAGATCTATTCTGCAAGACTTTGCCCCTCCCCATAATTCACAAACAGTCGTCACCATCCGCGAATTTATATCCTCCGAAGTTCTCAAAGCCTGCATCACATCCGTACACGAGCCCTACTTCGTCGACATGCAGAAAGATCTCGCCCAACTGATCGCATCCATATGGGTCCTTTACGGCGCGAGCACACCTACACCAAGAGCCCTCATATGTAGCCTTCCCAGCATGACCGAGGAAAAGGTCGCCGGTACCGAAGCTGCTCTCGTGCGTTCCACATCAGCCCGCCAACAGCGAGCCTTGGTCCTCGAACTCTTAGAAGGGCTCAGGGGCGTCAGCATCGCTGAACAGGGCAAGATCTTGGGATCGCGGGAAGAGCGCCGCAAAGCGCGGAGTGCTCTCCAAGAAAAATATATGAGCAATGAGATGGAAGGCCAGCAAGCCCTCAAGGTCAATATAAATGATGGGCCGGATCTCTCTGGTGTTGCAGACATGTTTGGCTAGAACATGACGCCAATTTGCTGCTCTTGTATCATTTCTTCCTGTTCATCGTATATTCGCATTTGGTGGTCTGGAAAAATAGAGGTTCCGTCTAGGGCTAAAATTATAATGCCGACATCATTGACTTGACCTGTCCGTATGCAGATAATGCCTTCTCGTCATGTAGATTAACCACAGCGATACCTATCCACTAAATAACGATGGAGAAAAAAAAACGAGATAACAATTGTTGTGAAACGAGTCTGTCTTTTATGCAGACGGTATATCTACAGTGTACATTCTTGAACCTTGGACTTCACCGAACGACGCCCATCCTCGAGAATAACGTCTCGAGCTATTCCTCACCAGAGACTCACAGCTCAAAGCTTAAAGCCAACCCTCAATACTTTAGTTAACAGCCTTCGCCGGCGTGTATCCAAACGTGGGACGAACGAATCTAAACACAACAGCGGTCAGCCAAAACGATATCCAACTACCAGAAAAACACTAGAATGGGTAGGTAAATAGAAAAGCGCACCGGTCAGAGTTGTAGACCTTCGTCTCCGAGCCCAACAGCTGCTGTTCCCGAGCCTTGTCGGCGTAGTACCGACGGGCCTGGTCGCGGTCTTCTTCGGCCTGGAGGAGGGGGAGAATGTGTAGACGGCCCCAGATTTTCTCACGGGCAAGCTCGCTACATATGTGGTTAGCTTTGTTTGCCCCGTTCCGATGCTTCCTGTATCGTCTATGCGCAAGAGACATACTTCTGTTCCCGGATACCGTAGAAGAGCTTGTAGTAACCGTAGGCCATGAAGAGGTGCATGCCAACGAGGTAGGTGATAGGACGGAAGCCACGGGCGGGGACATTGCGCTATTCGAATCACTTGTTAGCTTCTCGTCGCATGCAGCTTGGTCGTGGTGGAATCGGAATCGTCTCGGTAATGGCGGGACTGTGCAAGGAGGACATTCGTGGGTTTGCGCACCTTGTACTGCACTGCCCGGTAGCCCCCGGTGGGGGGCATATCCTGAGGCATGTTGGCGACTGAAGGTTTCGGCAGCAGCCTTCAATTCGTGTAGAGAGGGGGGAATTCTTCAAGACAGGTATGTATGGTGATGATGGAGTTGGCGGAGAAGTTGAGATCATGGTCACGTGGATGTGCTGCGTTTGGTAATGAGCGCTTGGGGCGTTGTAATTGGCTGGCTTTCTCGCATGCTGAAGTTAATGCAGAGCCGCCAGGCACAGGATTAAATGGTGGTAGAGATAGATTCTTGCTGATGTGTTCTACAGTACCTCAGAGACCCTCAAATTAGGGATTGATATTTTCACACCCTACTAGCTCCTTGAGCAAAGTAGATGGCCTCAAAAGAACTCTATGAAAGCTGGACCGAATCACATGATTAGGTGTATCTCAATGTGGGGCTTCCAGCGCTTCATCTGAAGCCTTTTCCGACTCGAACAACTACTATTTTGCCAGGGTCAACTGACACAATGGAAGAAGAAGAACGACCAAGGAAGATACAGAAGGTGGACGGAGACGAAGCCCAACAACCCGAGGTGCTAATGACCGGCGCAATAGAAAGCGCACAAGGCAATGCGCTCCTCGCCGAACAAACCAACACTCAGGATGCGACAGCCGGCGCAAGCACAGAATGTCCGAAAGAATTGGAAGCGACAACACCCGCTACTGCTCCGAATGAGCCTGAACCTACGGAACAGAAGATATCCAAAAGACAGCTGAGAAGACAGGCTCAGCGGGAACAATGGGAAGCGGGACGAGAAGACCGCAAGGTCATACGGAAGCAAAAGAATGCTGCGCGGAAAGAGCGACGGCGTGAACTCATTGATGAATTGAAACAACAAGGGAAAAATCCATCGGAAGAGATCAACAAGCTATTCCCCCTAACGACGCGGACGCGGAACCGGAAGTCAACACGGCTGCCCCTGACGCTGATTATCGATTGCGGATTTGACGACCTAATGCAGGAGAAAGAAAGGGTATCCCTGGCCCAGCAGCTTACGAGATCTTACTCGGAAAACAACAAGTCTCCATTCAATGGTCACATGGTCATATCATCTTTCAACAAGAAGCTGAAGGAGCGCTTTGAGACGGTGCTGCACAATACCCATCAAGGTTGGAAGGGGATCAGCTTTACGGAGGAGGACTGGTCCAATGCCGCAAAGGATGCGAGTGAGATGATGAAGGGACCAAAGGGTGGCCAGCTTGTTGGTCCCTTCGAGGACAAGGCGGATGCGAAGCCGGAAGATGGAGAGATTGTTTATCTGTCCAGTGACAGCTCAGAGACACTGACGGAACTCAAGCCGTACAGCACATATATCATCGGCGGCCTGGTAGACAAGAACCGGCATAAGGGGATCTGCCACAAGCGAGCGACGGAGCTGGGCATCCGTACCGCGAAATTGCCAATCGGGCAGTATATTCAGATGAACTCGCGTCCCGTTCTCGCAACGAACCATGTGGTAGAGCTCATGGTTCGCTGGTTGCAGTTACAGGACTGGGGGGAGGCATTCATGCAGACTCTTCCGCCCCGGAAAGGCGGCGCGCTGCGAGATGCCACCAAGGAGCGGAAAGATTCACCGCCACAGGGTGGTGATGCTGACCTGAGCAGCGAGGAAGGACTTGCAGCAGGGGTTGTCGAGGTTGATGCACCCGTTGGAGTTGATGAAAATGCCGAAACCGCCGCGGCAGACATTAATGCCCTTGAGGAGACCAAGCCAACCGAATAGACAACGAAGCAATGAAACACTACAAACTTTCAGTCATCTTGATGTCCTCGTAGGTAGTCCGAGAGCCCGTGATACTACTACACGGAATAGCTCGGTCTTTGTTATGCTGAGCGGTGCTGATCCTCTAACAACTCGTCGATATTTGAAACCCTTGCTCACGAGTCGGGTGATTCAGGATAGATGCGGCTCCCTGCGCGGAACTCAGTGTAATAAGCTTGGGCGAGATTTAGCGCAACGTCGTCCTCCTCGTCGTCATTTTGGTATATCGATTCCTGTCGTTATTTGATCCTTCCAGTTCCAGCGTCCGACTACGGCGATAGCAACTAGACAATGTCGGATGTGGCCTATAATAACATCTATGTGCGTAATATGACTGCGTATGCGCCCTTTCCCTTCCGTATCTTGGCTGTGTTTCTTCACTTGCTGACTTTGCCCAAGCTACGCTATCGATATCCAGCAGACTACTCCGCACCAAGATGGTAACCCGACCGGTGACCCGACGGACGGATTCACTGCCAGCAACATTGTTTCCGATGGTATCACAGGTGAGGTCGGCAAGTCGAGTGCGTATGAGCACGACATCCTGTGTGGATCGATACGTCCAGCTGCGAAGATCTCGCCTTTACCGGTGTCGACGTTGCTGGTGGCAAGACTCTGCCGCCTCAGCAGCGTCTGCGCCGGCGTTTAAACGACTGGAGAGATAACCATAGAGGCAACTGGCCGACGTTGAGAACGGGAACCACGTTCGGATGAACGAGGTCGCATCATAATCTTCAGATCCTCCCTTTATTTATTCTTTCAGCCTCTCCGATTGCTAATACCATGCGACCCATCATATCAACCTGTGTCTCGGAAATTCAATGTGTAGGTAGGTACACCTCGACCACCCATGGTTTGTATATGTATAACAATCTCAGATATGACCTACATTGCCGCCGAAAAACCTTCAACGTTCACCTTCCAACTTTCTGGAAAATGCATCCCCTCCTTACCATCCCAACCCCCAGCCATCATCGCAACCGCAAGCAACAAGGCTCCCGAAGCAGGAAAATACGGCGTCGGCACAACCGTGCCCACAGGATTACCCACATCGTCAAACTGAAAGTGGTCATCCAGTAACCACGCCACAGCCTGCTCCACATCCCCCAATCGAAGCGAAGTCATTGCTAGCATGGGGAAATCCCAGCCGTAGGACGCTTCGACATTCCATACCTCGGCAACCCGGCCCATGGTCGCATTGACGGTCGATACATTGACACCTGCAGTTGGCGGGAGAAGCCCATAGACTGCAATCTGACTGGGGTGATCCGTTGTATAATCAGGGTTTGTCCACGTATCAGGCATATCAGCCGAGATGGCGTATGCGCCGTCAACGACAGGCAGTGGCGCAAGATTTTCAAGGACATGAGTCCAGGAATCCGGAACCGCGACGCCCAACCGAGTCTTCCAGTTCGAGGCAACCTTGAGGCCGAAGCGCCAATAGGCCAGTTCGAAAGTTGGGTTATATGTCACATTAGGGCTCGTGTTTTCCGACGATGGATACATTGGCAGGCCAAGGTCGTAGACTTGGGTTGATGCGTTCCACCACGCATACGAAACCATCCACGTCGCGAGCTCATCTAGGAGGTGGTCCCATTTCCGCAAGATTGTATCATTCGGCCACTTGCGGTACTCCAGCTCCGCGAAGAACATAGGATGCGGCTGTTGCCAGATCAGGAGGGCATTTTGTGATCCGGGAGCCGATGTCCCAGATGGGTCACTCATCTTGCCTAGTCGTGCACCCGCATAGCCCTGGTTCCTGGCACGTTCGATGGAGGAGGGGAGGAACCGGTTGTATACTCCCAGGCTGCGATTGAGAAGATCCCACTTGTTCCAGCGCGCCCAGTGGCCGAGGTGCCAGAAGACCATCTCCAGGTGGAACTTGCCGTACCAGCCATTATTTTGCAGCCCGGACTCTTGGGGCGGGTCTTTGCCTGCACTGTTCACTGCGAGCAGGTACTGTGAAAGGATAATGCGTCGTTGAAGCTCCTCTGCGTCTGAAGAGCCTGAGCTCGTCAGGTCCACAAAGGAGCCGGATTCCCAGTACTGGGCCCACCATTTGGTTGAGGCGTTCTGGACTGAATTAAAGGACTGAATTAAAGGACTTGCTCACAGCGATTGCTGAGGGGGAAAATCCAAAAGTAAAAGTGAGTCTCCGCGTCTTTCCGGCAGGCGCGAGTAGGTACCGGTGTGTCCCCTTAAGTGGGCCGCTGATATTGCCCATTTGCTCCCATGCGATGGTGTTGAAGTACGTCGCGCCTCCCAAAGAGTGCTTGATCACGGCTTTCTGCGACGTGATATCACTCAAAACAGTGGTATGCGATGATACAGCAGACCAGTTTCCGACAACTGGGGCCTCAAACTTGTTCGTTCCCGTGGTCAGTGGATAATCAAAGAACACACCCAAGGAGCCGTCTTGCAGGAGCGACGACTGCACGTCAACAGCAACGATATCGACCAACGGATCCCCGACGGTCGTAACCGAGACCCTCTGCCCATGCAGTGTAAACTCCGAAGTCAGTAGCCCGCTGTACAGATCCAGTGTCTGCGCGGCATTAGCAACATCATCAGCTGAGATATTGCGCCCCTTGTACAGAAACCCAGCGCGGCCAAGGTTGGCTCGGTGAGGATTCGCAATCAGCCACTGTGAGATGTCCGCCTCGGCCGGGTTCGGTATGGCGTAGTTGATGAGGCGGCCATGTGTCCACCAGTCCAGGCCGGTGTAATCGGTCGGGTCTGTCTGGTTGGATGTTGTCGGGAGGGAGTCGTTGCACCAGCACCATGACGAGAGCGTATTGAATGCGAACAGGGTCTGTAAGCCGGTAATATCGGCTCCGAATGCGAAATCCCCGTTGCCAACTTGCATGGGGGTTGTGGTTGACAGGTTCGTGCGGATAGGGTTGTATTGGCGGACGACATCTTTGCGATTGATGCCTGCTCCTTCCCCGGTTGTTGCTGCATTAGTTATGGAGATTAAGGCTAAAAACGTCCCGAGGAGTGTCGCGAAGAACATTTTGTTGTTTTGCTTGGAATGCCATTCTGGTAGACGACTGCATTGCTTATGCCGTAGTAAATGGGAAACTGACTCGTTCAGTTGCGGGGTAGACTACCCCAAAGCCAGTTCGACTGCCAGTCTTGGATTCCATAAAGCGCTGATCTCGGTTCAGGCTCTCCCGAGACAGGAGGCAGCCAGGTTATAGAAGGCCATTGGTGGAAGAACTGGAGGTCCTCCGCAGGGTTGAATGGAACTCGTACCATTGATGTCTCAAACAGGTTCACATAGCCCTAACTCACCGAAACACACATCACAAATGCGAATGGCGGCTGGCTGCATAAAAGAAAGCTGCGCAACTAGGTACCTGGCTTTAGATATGTCCATGAGGAGCCCGGGACATAATCCGTGATTGTAGTTCGGGGAGTACAACTGCCTGCCACAACGGCTGTTTTCCGGGCACTGCCAGCGTCTGGGGATGTATAAAGGCTGTACCCAAGGTAGGTCTTAGCCTGCAAGACACCAACCGCAGAGAATCCTTTCTAGACGCAATATATTCTTCCCAGCCCAGAAACCTGAATCTACACGGAACAATGCCCTTCGTTTCCAGCTTGGCTTTGGGCGTTATCGGAATCTTCAGCATGGCTGCACCTGCAGCATCCCAGACTGAAGCCTCGGTTTATCTGGGCTTATACAATGGGACTGACTGCTCAGAGAGCCCTGGGGATGACGTGGACCACATTCATATCAACGGAAGCGCCTACTACAACTGCTTCGCCGCCAACACCAAGCAGTCCATTGCCGTTGACCAGGACCCGGAGGAGTAAGGGGCCGTACATCTCATTGACTCGTTATAACTCCCTAGAAAAGCAGAAGTACTGACATTGGGGTATCGGTATTCATAGGGCGTGCACGATCCAGGCTTGGACGGGGAGTGATTGCAGCAGCTCGGACACAATCGTGTCGGGTAACGGCTGCCACAATACGATGTATGCGAGCGTTTCTGTGTCTTGTTAGCGGACTTGCAAATGCTTTGCCTCAGGCAATATTCTGGGTTCTCGACACAGGCCACTGTGGCCCTTGTTCCTCCTTGTTTTGCAGTCTCGTAGCAGTATGTAGCAGTATGTGATAGATAAGCTACTCCGGTGCGATAAGATGAGATGCACAGCCACGTGTACTAAGCGCCACAGACGCCACACTGTTGCCACAACGATGACATAACCCAGAAACAGTCTGGATCATTTACTGCTGTTGTTATGGACCCTCAAAGGAAAACAAGACCAGCTTATGCTCTTTTCTAACTTGGAGGCCTTTGACCGGCGATATCCTTAGATCACCCGCTGGCAGCTATTACAACGCTCACAGCCTCATCTCTCACTCTTCTCTGAGCAGCGGTCTTCCCTGTTATATCGCTAATCCCTGCTTGGGGCCACCTTCCCCAAAAAACAAACAAACTGAACTGTACACCTGTCAGCTGTTGCTGAGCAGCAAGACATCCCGCCAACATGTTTATGCTCCGAAATGGTATGTGCATTTTGCTTGTGCTTGCTTCTGCTCTGCATCTCTCCTTGTCCGTTTTTTTTTTTGTGTCTTACCCCGCGATCTACCCCTCATCGTACCGCTTCTGGTTGACTTTGATCAAATGCTAACTACACTCCAACACCACAGTGAGCAAGTTCATCTTTGGTGACAACTCCAAAGAATCTATCATCGACATACCTCAGGGCCAGCTGTATCTCGTTCGCCCTCTGTCGCCAAAGGGCTATTCCGAGCTTATTTTCAAGGACGCCGCCGCCTCCATCCGCCGAACCGGCCAGGAGTTCCAGTACCAACTTGTGATTCAGCGCGCCTACGAGGAAGGGGAGGAAGAACTTGCCGATGACGAGTCGGGCGAAGGACTTAGTGATAGTCTAGACAAGGACGAGAAGGCCTTCTTGCTCGATCAAAACTTGCATTTCCGATCTGAGGTCCGCGAAGGCGGCTCCAAGATCCTAGCCTGGAGAGATTTGAGTGGCGACATTGGTGACCTATTTGAGTTTATCTGCGATCCTTCTGTCCCGTCAGAAAAGGTTGCCACGTTTGAGTTGGCAGCTTGCCAGTGCCAATACGAACGTAAGTACCGCCAGAGCGCTCAAAAGGCAACTCAAGAAGAGCTACTGGAATTTTCATTCGACGAGGAACGGCCGATTCCCTCCGCAAGTCCAGTTGCATCGCCCACAAAGACGAGGACGCATTCTGTCGCATCTGGGGACTCTACCATGGTTCGAGACGCTGAATATACCCGCTCCAAGAAGCAGCTTGCTGCGCCGGCTGCTGTGGATGAACCTACCGTTGCCCCGCCTTCCGCTGCCCACCCTGAGGCAAGGGAGATTCTAACGAAGGAGCGAGCCGAGCTACATCTCTTCGATTTCCAGACCGGGACATTTGTGATTCAAGATATCAATGTGACCGCGACCGTCACAGAAGTTGGCGACTGGCAATACTGGCTTCAGATTAGTGGTGAGAACAAGGATTGGCTGGGCCAGGCTGTCGTGGCGGATATCAACCCCGTGTTTAACTTTGAATACTTGTCGTTTATCTTTAACCACTACGATGATACCGGGTCAGCTTATTCATGGCTCTTGCGCTTTAAGGATCAAGAAACAGAGGAGAGATTCCAGCAGGGCTTGTTGCAAGCTCTCTGGGAACAACTCAACGAGACCAAATGGACCAAGGTCAAAGACAATGACAAGGATTATGTTTTGGACGCCTTCCAGGACTTGACGATGGAAGACGCGGACGCAGCAGAGCAGGAAGAGGAAGAAGAAGAGGAAGAAGAGGAAGATGATGAGACGAACGACGGTCAACGTAGCGAACACTATGATTCCGACGAGGAGCAAGATGACGTTGTGACACGGGATGCAGACGGCAATGTCAACTCCCAGCTCGCCGTAGGCTACAAGCATGATCGCTCCTTCGTCGTTCGTGGTTCGAAGATTGGAGTCTTCAAGCACACGCCGGACAACAACCTCGAGTTCTCAACTAACATCTCCAAAGTCGAAACTCCAAACGGCAAGCTTTTCAGCCCTAAGAAGGTCATGTTGCATGCGGAGGACTCCAACTTGATTCTCCAAAATAGCGACAACCCCAACTCTCTGTATCGGATGGACTTGGAGTATGGTAAGATTGTTGACGAATGGAATGTTCATGACGATATCGCTGTCGAAACCTTTGCACCTGAAAGTGTAAGTTTTTCTACCATCCTTGGTCATGTTTTGCAGGTACTGATCTTGGCAGAAATTCTCACAAATGACCTCTGCTCAAACGTTCGTTGGAGCCTCTAACAATGCTCTCTTCCGTGTCGATCCTCGTTTGGCTGGAAACAAGCTTGTGGATGCCGATCTGAAGCAGTATGCCAGCAAGAACGATTTTTCCGCTATGGCAACAACAGAAAAGGGATACCTCGCTGTGGCTTCTAACAAGGGTGACATTCGCATGTTCGACCGCCTGGGTATCAACGCAAAAACCCATATTCCCGCACTGGGAGAAGCCATTATTGGCCTGGATGTGTCTGCTGACGGCCGATGGGTTCTTGCTACCTGCCGTACTTATCTCCTTCTCATCGACTCTTTACAAAAAGACGGCAAGAACGAAGGCAAGCTTGGATTCGAGCGTTCTTTCGCCAAAGATTCGAAGCCTCAGCCTCGTCGTCTTGGTCTTACACCCGCCCACGTGGCACAATTCCAGCACGAGACAAAGAAGCCGATCGCCTTTACCGCGGCTCGCTTCAACACTGGTGTTGACAGTGAAGAAACCTCCATTATCACAGCTACTGGACCTTTCATCATCACCTGGAGCTTGAAGAAGGTTGTCGCGGGTCGCAAAGATCCATACAGTATCAAGCGTTACTCCGAGGATGTGATGGCGGACAATTTCCGCTTTGGCTCAGATAAAAACCTTATTGTTGCGCTTCCGAATGAAGTGAACATGGTTGCCAAGAGGGCTTTACAGAGACCTACTCGTGAAAGTATCGCTGGACCTGTTACACCACAACGGCGCGGTAGTCGCTGGGGCAGCCGGTTGGGTAGGGATGAGATCGTCAACTCGCCTTATTAGTGGCTCTCCTCGTGTTTTTTACGTCTGCCACGTTCTGATGATTACGTGATTTTCTTCTTGACATCTGCATACCCCTGTCGTTTGTATTACTTTACCATTGACTATTCATGCTTTGAATTATTCTTCTGAATCCTTTTATTCTTATGACTACTGTAATCTCAAGCTCTTTTAGAGCCGATGGCACTTGGCCATTCTTGGAGCCCGTCAGTTGATGCACCCAGGTAGCTAGTAACTAGAACAAATGTAGTATGTATCCATGATAAGCTTTTGCTGTTATGAAATCTGGATTACTCGTCTTGCATAAGCACTCTGTAGTACGGTAGCCAATTTCATTTTCTAGCTCCACATGTCTTCCTTCATCCTCTCCTGACACCACGAAGCACCCAATTTTTCCAGCTAAATGACGCCAACGAAACTTCGACAAAACAAGACATGACGGAGACCAGCCATTTCATGCCCGGGTATTGATTATATACTAGTAGTGAACGCCGTATCAAGGCCTTTCCTCGCTTTCCCATTCGTTTTCCAGTCACGTGATTATCCCAGCACAGTGGAGTCCAGAGATGAATGGACAAGGAAATATACCTAATTCATTTGACCTAGGACCCAACATACCAGACCTCCACGCCAATGACGTCGAACTTCACGCCCTCGTCCGAGAGCGGTTCATTGCCGAATGTCTGGCACGAGGCACTGACGCCCTTTTCGAGGATCGAGTCAAGCCAGAGGCCGTAATGGCCATCCCTAAGAGATCGGACATTAGTCACCTTGTTATAATAGAGTAAGAAACATGAGAGTGAGAGATCGAAAAACGTACCCTCCTCCCAAGCTTAGAAATCCCGTCTCGCAAAACATCATGTAATCATTCACCCCGCTATAAGGAAACGCTTTGAAGCGGATCCGGTCGGGCGTAGTAGTCCCGCTATTCGTAGCTCGGGTTTGAGCCAGCGCATGCGTATGCGGCGCAAGGGACTTCGTATGCGCCTTCTCCCCACGCAGCGTCGTGGACCGGCCGATATTCGTTGTATCTGCGCTCGGCGGGGGCGGGAATCCAGCCCGTTCCAGCGCTTCCTCAGAGTAAACGCCGCCATCTCCGTCGGCGGAATGAAACGAGGTCGGGGGCGGAGGCAAGACGCTCGCCCGCCAAAGAAAACACTCGCCTGTACCGAAATAGTGCGAGTCCGGGTGCGGGGGGTCTGTCATGTACGCGCCAAAGACCGAGGATGCGGACGGGGACGCGTCACGGATAACGAGGACATAGCCGGCGCGTGGACTGCGCGCTGACACGGCGCGGCAGTTTTCGTAGAGGGTTGAGAGGGATGCGCCGTCGCGGTCGAGGCTGTATGCTAGCCGCCAGGAGTCGACTAGTTGGAGGCGGGGCGGGACGAGCAGACGGATTTCCTCGGCCAAAGCGCGAGTGAGGAGCTGGTTTTGCGGCGCGAGAGGGATGGGTGTGGTTTCTTCGTTGGCGAGGAGGGAGAGTGGTGTTAGCGGGGGTGGTTGGAAGGGGGAGACCGTGCGGACGGGGGTGAAGACCGGGTATTGAGACGTCGAGGACACGGAGGAGGATGGAGAGGAGGGGTCCGGATTGGGGTTTTGGCGGCGCAGGCGAGACATCATCTTGTTGGAATTGGTGTTGTTTGTCGTGGGAGGATCTGTGAGGCGACGGTAGAGACCCGAAACGACGTGGGTGACGGGGAAGGAAAAGTAGGAGGCGGCGGATTGATGAAAAGAGCTGTTGCCGGAGCTCTTGTTGGATTCGAGGTATGGGGGGTCGGTGCCTGGCGACGAGGTTGAGGTGGCGGGGGTGGTTGAAGACGACAGGTCGGGCTGGGAGACAGACGACATCGAGAGCTCCTGGAGAAGAGATTCAGGTTCAATTGGTGGGGTGATCGTCCCTGGACGGGAGACGAATCATGGGCTTGGTTGACGAGTTGACACTTGACAGATTTATTGTCGAGCTGGTTGGAGGTTGGAGGTTGGAGGTGGAGTTGAGGCTGAAGGTTGGCTTTGGGTCGGCGGGGGGCGCCTCTTAACCTCGTACGTACGCTACTTGGAGCTACGCACCTCAAGGTGCTTACACGGCGTACTCTATATCTATGTATCCTTGTTTCTCTCTGTTCATTATTCATGTCGGTATCATAGCTGGCGTTTCAATTCCACACGGGTGATTAGAGGTGGAAGTGCGAACACACAGGGGTTGCAATCATGACTTGTTCACACGCTGGTCGACAGTTTCAAACTCTAACCCGTTAGCCTCAAAAACATGACCTGGGCGCAGCGCATCTGTGTACAGATTTGTCTCAGCGTGTGGATGGAACAACCCGGTTTGAGTACAGTTCAGGACTGACTTCAACCCTGGCGGGTCCGTTAAACGGAAGACTCCCCAGCTCGGAGTCTGACTGGGCGCACAGACGATGGCAATGCTCTCCGGTAGCATTACCTGATACCCGCAGTGCGTATGCAGGTCTCTTGAGCTCATGAAGCAGGTCTGGGTAGGGTGCGTATGGATCCAGCCAAGCACCATTAAGTCTTCCGAGTCGCAGTAGTCAAAAATGGCAGACTCGTTCACCGTCTCACAGGTGTCAGACGTGGATATCTGCTCTGGGATCAGAAGTCGTGAGATGAAGAGAGCGTTTGATATCAGTGTACCACAGAGAATGCCACATGTTTCCAGATTCTTGTGAGTATTGGATGAGGCAAGTGAAAGAAAATGCGTCCGCAATTGTGGGGGGAGAAATACAGTGCGAAGTGGTGTTCCGTTCTCAAGGTAGGCCGACGGCTTGAATGTGAAACTCGACGGATCCAGTGCCTTGCGATGATCGCCAGCTGCTAGTTTAGCAGGTACTGTGGGTGCAGCTTCAGACGAAAGTTCCGGCGATATCTTGTCCGGACGAGGTGGGAACTCATCTAAAGAACTTGGCTGGCTAGCCTGGAAACTCTCTTTCGGGGGGAGTATCGGGGGCTTTGTGAGTATACGGGCCTCAGCTCGTGAATTCTCAACCGGGATAGGCGGGATATCAAGCGGTTTTTGCCGGGGAACAGTGGGATATTTGTAAGCGGTGGTAGACGAAACATCGGCCAGCGGCCGTGTTACAGAGTTGCTCGAAACCTGGGGCCTGCCCTCCAGGTTGAGCCGCACCTCTTGGATGCGCCGGCTCATATCGGCCGAATCCTTCCTCTCGTCCCGTTGCAAGGCTTCTTCCCAATCGCCCCATATCCCCGCAGCGCGACGGGTCGAATCCTCGCCGCCGCCAATGCCGCCCTGGCGCATTGCATTTCTGACCGTTGCCCTTCGACTAATCTCGGTCCGGGCCAGCTTGACAGCCAGCTCACTATCCTTCCCTGCTTCCAGGGGTTCGGCGACGCCCGAGAGGGCAGGATCCGGGGGCGGCAGCGGTTGACTTGATGCAGCAGGACTCATGGCAGCGGGCGACGGCATGCGGGATTGACGCTCGCGCATCAACTGTGTATATCGCTCGTATCGTTTATTGATGCGCGGCTTCAGTCTTTCCAGTATCTCTAGATTCTGTTTCACCTCCTTCTCGGCGGTCAGCAGGGTCTTCCGTTCTTCTCTAGCGTCTTTCCCATGCTTCAAGTCCGGATGGCCGGCCAAGTGGACGAGTACTAGTTGGGCATGTCGAAAGAGGAGGAGGTAGGCCTGTTCGTCGTGTCCTTCGCGCAGGTAGATTCGAGCCTACCAGGACACATTAGCACCGCACAGACGAAACACAGAGGGCGCAACAAACCTCGCGGACTAGTGTAGCCGCAGTTCTCAGCCAGTACCGCAGGGCAACAGCAGGGTTGAATTTGTAGTCCTGGGCAAGATGAGTGATCTCCTCCACACTTTGCGGCGCGGAGGCTCCCATGCTCGGGGCCGAGACTAGAGATGCCATAATGCACACAGTATGCGTTCGTGCAGGTCGCAGTCGGAACCCTTGGGTGGTCGGTCACGGGCTAAGATCACGTCGGGCGAGAGAGGTGTTAGGCAGCAGGCTGATGGTGATGTCACGGGCGGCGATTGATCATAATCAACTAGTCCATCTGCAGGGCAACTCGGCATGGAAGAAGGACAGCTCGAGCCATCAGAGAAGATGGAGTGCGTGGTGGTGCGGAATGCGGCAGACCGCAGGGAGAGATCGGCGGGGCGTCGGAGGTTTGGGCCTTTCCGCGCAGCTGCACGGGAAGCTTTCTTCAACAACCCTGCAAGGTTCTCGCGCTCGCAGCTTCAGCTTCATCCGTCCTTCATGATATGGTCTAGTGCTCACTCATTCTGTCTATCGTCATGCCGATCTCTGCCGCCAGGCTAAAGCCAAATAAAGTGAACCGATTCCTGCCCATCGCCAAATTTCCCGCCACCGAGGTTTTGAGCAAGACAATTGCACGGACATCACAATTCGCCTGCAAACCCAATGTTGTAAGCCCAGAGCTGTGCGGTTGGTACCTACCCCCCATGCGTAGGTGCTTGGCTTGGAAGCTAACTCTTCTACAGATGACCTTGTGCAGCGCCTCTCACCGTATCTCTCGCGCAAAAGCCCGGTCGACGTCCTTGATCTGTGGCCCGGGTCCGGTCTCCTCTCGAACAAAATAAATGATTTTTTAAAACCTCGCAGGCATGTTATGATTGAGCCAGATCTCCGATGCTTCAAGCCCCTTCTCGAAAGTTGGTCGAAGGATCGCCCTGGCTGCGAAGTAGTCGAAACGCAACTCAATCTTGTGCGAGACTGGCAAGAATTGCTTTCGAAACACTTCCCGGAACAAGGCCCGCGAAACAGCGATACCAAGGGGCTGTTACCTAGGAATGATACGTTGCTAGTGCTCGCAAATCCGCCCGGCCCGCGCTCGCTGAAAGATCACTTCAGTGGCGCACGATGGATACAGGTGTTCATGGACGAATGCTTGCAGCAGAGCGGTCTGAATGCATATGGAGCTGTACGGCTACTCGTCTCTATGACTGCCTCGGATGTAAAGTCGATTCTACCGCGCGCAGTCAACAACCGTAGTCGCCCATCACTCTTGACCGAACAAGTCGCCCTACATGCTTTCGAGATAGCCTCGACAGTTGACGAACAGAGAGGGTGGTGGGCTACTAATTCGAAACAGTGGGAAATGGTAGAAGGGTCACGCAAACGTGTCAGCGAGAGGGCTTCCGAGAATAATGTCACCACGCCTAATAATCGAGCATTCCCACCTATCGAACTAGCGCCCAGGAATATTGTGCCTCTCTCAGCGATGGCAAATGATCAAAAAGGCCAACTTAAAAGAGCCCCTTACCAGCGTCGCGCCAGAACCCCGGTGCATGACAGGTGGATTGACGAAGTACAAAGGCTCAGTAAAGTCCCTCCAGACTCGACCGAATACGATGAGGCCCAGAAGGCTCTCTGGCGAATATTTCGCTCGAGCATACTCGATAACAATCGTGCTCAAACCCGCAACCAAGTCTGCAAACTCCAGAGCAGAATTGACGATCTCAATCAAGAGCTTTCAACACATGCGGCACGCCCGATATCCTCGAAATCACTCCAGCGCACTGCAGAGCGACTTGATGAGCATGGAAGGTCCTTTAAGGAATCAATAATAAATCTTCACCGCGATATCGCCCGTGTTCTGCATTCTCTGAGAGACGACAGGCGCAGCGCGTATTCCAGTCAAAATTTCGACAAAGCCCTCCTCCTTTACGACCGCCGGCCCTCTGAACCACTTCTCATTCATCCGGACGAACTGTATCCCCGTGATAGTTACAGGACTTTCATGTATTTTGAAGCCAACCCGAACCCCGCGGCAAAACGGTACTTGCAACAGCTCGACGAGGAACAGGCGGCTAAAGCAATGCGTTTCTTCACAGCCGTTTCCTCTTGCCTCCAAATCAGCTTGAACCTCACCGTCCCTAAGATACTGGAGAAAGCATTCCCCAACTACACCACAAACGACCTGGTCAGGGCCGTTCCAACTCTTGCTACTCACGCCTCGCGACGCCCCAAACCCGACTTCGAAAACCTACCCAAGACCGTGCTCTACGATGAAAGCAGCACTGCACCAAGAAAGCCTGCATATGGTTTTCAGGAGAACCTCGATTATGACCTGACGGATGTCCACATCCGAACCCTCAGCACCGATACCATCTGGTCTCTTGCCGTCGAATTTTCCAAGAAAAGCGGGCCGCTTTCACTTGTCCAGCTGATTCGGATGCTGGGAGGCACGACTACAATGGCGCAAAGCAGAGAATTTCAGGATTAGGTAAAGGTGGCTTCCTCGCTTGCATCATATTCTCGCTCTCTCCTCTCTGTACGAAAACTGCATCTCTGGCTTTCTCATTTTCTTGATCTAGACGACTTGGCGTTTTGTTAGCTGGGATGGATTTGTTATATATACTATACACATTGTACCATATGCTCGGCGGCGGAGTTGGAACTGGCATATACAAAGATAGAGCGATAGATTTGGAGACGGAGTCGGACACATTGCATGGGTTGATTGTTTCGCACTATACATATCGGGTTGTTAGATGGATATAGCGCCAATGTACAACATTTTTATTTTTTTTCTTTTGCCTTTGGTACATAGTCGTCTATCGACTGAACTGCAACACATACGTATAGATATGGGAGGGAGGTTATTGTAGGGCAGTCTCCGCCCATCCTGTTTATGGATTATTCGACTCTACTATAGACGTAACTAGGTAGTCGAACCCTAAATCTCAAGTGCCGAGACTGCGACAGGTAGGAACATAGGTATACTAGCCCTCGAGGGCACGTCGATCTTGCAACCGAGCAGTGACAGCGAGTCGCTCCAGTGTACGTACGCATAAAATGTAAGCAGTCTATCTCTTCCCAGCTCAGTATTTCTGACCGGGAGCACGCCGACGGGATCAATTTCCCACCGCCTACTCCGTAGACCACCTCCCACCTCAGGGTACCCTTCCTACGTGCCCTGACTGGCTTTACCCGAGGCTTCAAGCTAGGGCTGTAGGGCTGGCTGTAGGGCTGAGCTCTAGCCCAGCCCGGGGCGCTCGACTCCGCTCAGCTGCCTTGCCTGTTTAGGAAGTGATCTGAATCCCGGGGCCCCAGCTCAGTCTCGGCTCCAGCCGAGGGCACGGTTGGATCTTGGGAGTATACGATGGCGTGATTATTGGATACTGAGATAATTTCAAAGCAGGGATTGGGGGCTGGTTTTTCGCTGAAGATCTTTGCGACGTGGTAGCGGGGGGGTTGGTACACACTATGCTGCCGTCTAGAACCTCCAATTTCAAATGGGCCTTATGTACGCGGTGTAGACTGGCTATTAGGAAACATTACTAGGTACCTACTTGTTGATTACAGTGCTACTTTGAAAAATATAGAAGGTTATTGTATCAGACCGAAATAGTATTGCGGCAATTTATGCTTGAAGGCACGATTAACCAAAGAGCGATCTGATACACCCGTAATGGGGTATGTATACATGAGCGACGGGAGGCGAACGCGACAGGTAATCTCGTAACATAGCACGGTAGAACATAAAAGCCCGTCGCGTTGAACAACTGATATAGTATATGGTAAACATGAAGGCACGAGAATGAATAGTACATATAGCATAGCCATAGAGCTGGCTTGATAATAATAGGGTATCACAAATTGGTGTTGAGAAGGAAAAAATTAGCAAGTCCACGATATATAGGGTACATGTAGCCAGATCGATTCAAATCCGAAAAGATCGAATCAAGATAGGAAAATATATAAATATAGTCTCGAAACAAATAGAGAAGTAGACCTTTAGGTATATATGGATGCCGATGTATTCATGATCGTAGATTGGCGGGCGAGAGGTATAAGCTCTATAGAGCGCTGGCCATGTCGAGCCAAGCACCAGCGGTGATTCGCTGGGCAGGGTCTTTAGCAACAGCTGGTGTGAGTATCTTTGCAACGATTCCGTTCTTTGGGACGCGGGTGCCGTTGTTTCCCATTGAGCGAGCATTGTCGATGATCTGATGGCCGTTCTGTGCTAGGGCCTGGCGTTGTAGTGGGTGGAGGCCAGGGAAGATTGAAAGGTCACCAGTTGCGGCGCCGAGAAGGGTGACGGCAAGGGAGAAAACATCGGACGACGGTTCCGGAATGGCGTCTGGGTTCTTGAGGATGTTCAAGAGCTCTGGAGCTGTGAACGGGATCGTGATTGCCGAGAGGCAAGCGCCGGAAGGAACTTGCGTTTCCGAGGCGGTGATGGAATAGGAGGAAGAAAAATCAGCGAAAAGCGGCTCGTAGGGGAACTCAGTCGACTCGACTTCATTATCTAGCGAGCTGCGTGGGCGAAGGAGGATGTTTTGTGGCTTGATGTCGGCGTGCACAATCTGAGCCTCGGTATGAAGCCAGTGAAGGCTGTTGATGAGCTTTTTGGCAAGGTCATGCCACTGCAACATTCCTATGACGGGATCGAACATGGTTCGGGTGGTGAAATTCTCCCGCATGGTGCGAGCCTTGTCTTCGATGTAGTTGGATAATGCCAAGGGGATAGCGGACATGACGATGGAGCTAGAGTCGGCTATGTAGCCGTGAAATGGGATGATGTGATGCTCTGAGCCGGGAGTAGAGCTGGCTCGGGTTAGTGCAAGAGCTTCCGCGTACAGAACAGGACGGGCGTCCCCTCTTGCTGGTGATTTGACGGCTACCAGGCGGCCGGTAGGTTTGGGCTTGGGCGAGGCTGGGGGCGTAAATGGGCGAGTTGGTTTGATGGCGCGAGGCGAGGCGAAGGCCTTGTAAACGACGCTCCAGGCGCCGCTTCCAAAGGTGACCGGACGGCCACCTTCGCGCTGATATTCCAGCTCATCAAAAAAGTGCGTGGGGCTCGACACAGCCACAGCCTCACTGTCGGAGCATGCGTCCGACAGGGGCGATAGGATGGTGGAGCTGTTGGCACGGTCCTCGATGGTGGGAGTCACAGGGGGCGTAAGGCCAAGCCCTGGGGTAGCGATAGGTGCATGGGGCTTGGTGGAGATAGAAAGCTGCATAGGCGCTTGATGAGCCATGGCGGTTGGTGGTGTTTTTGCTCTCAGGAAGAGAGCAGATGATAAGAGATGCTGGATCTGAGAGAAATGCTCTCCAGTAACTGATACAGAAGGGAATAGCCTTCAGTGAATAGCGTTGACTGTAGGTAGATGGATATCGGACGGATTAAGAAGATCGTATTGAAATTGATAAAGATGGGGCACTGATGAAGTAGAATGCAGAGAGATGATTTGGAGGGAGAGACGCAAGACTTTTTGCAGTCTTTGAGAGAGTCCCGGTGGCAAGCAACTGGAATCAAGTTCCGTCGAGTCGAGGCCCTTGACGTAGAGGAAGCGAGAAAAGTTTGGATAGTGGTCAGGGACTGCAGTCCGAACCAAGCATGCGACACAGTTGGAACAGGACCGGGGATAGAGACATGGTGGACGCTGTCAGTAATGATAACGGGACATAGAGAAAGACCAGGAGAGAAAGAAAAGAGGGAGAGAGAGTAGACAAGAGAGAGAAGGCAAGAAGAGAAGAAATGAATGATAAATAAAAAAAACCCGAGGGAAAGATTACAGCAAGAAAAGAAAAGAAACGAGATCGACGCAAGCTTAATTGGAGCCCGGGAACCGTGGAACTCGAAGGCCCAGGTCAAGGTGCCCTTACGTGTCGCACAGCAGCAGCACAGCAGCAACCGGGTGTGATAAGCACGGACTGCACGCGCTTCGATGCTACATGACCATAGCTCGTATCCGGCCCTATCTAGGGAGATATCATTACTTCAGGGTCGCAGGGGAACGAGCAGATACTGATAGCGATGGGAACCGAAATTGGCTTCATTTGATTGTTGTAGACTTGGGCGTATCAATACCTCCACAATACACGCTAGTCCGTTCTCGTTCGGCCCGGCTCACCAGATGCGGCGTTCCGAGTTCTTCACCCTGCAATTTGCTGCATCTTGCAGCTTGCCTTGCTGCATCTTTCTTGAGTTACCTGCGGGCCAACGGCTGTCATACTATGCATAGACTGTACTGCCAATACTATTTACATTATCTGTTTCGGGGGTGGTAGTAGTATGACTCCTACCCTGTAGCTGCCGGCATAGCGTCAGACAAGCTTATCGGGAGCGCGGGGTCTCCAACAATACTCCAATGACCAATCTATCTTATCCTGGCGGAGTCATCCTGTTAATAATGTGACTCAAGTATATCGTGTTGGCTTCGCCACACACTTTGTCTCAAGGCTACTCGGAGTAATCGACAGTCCAGATGACAGGCTGTAACAGTAAAACCGTAAGGCAGAGTACGTATACTTCTGGCCAGTGTCCGCCCCACGTGGCCCACCAGCTAAGAAACTGACGGCCAGAACTGTTGCTCTGTTCGTCGCTGATCCTTCAAGCCTCGGCCCGCCTCCGACTTGACATGCTTCTGCATTTCCAAGTTCCCAAGCCACCCTGCTGCACGGTGATATCATCCATCGCCAACCACGAACCTTCAAATCATGTTGTTCGAAACCCCTCCGCTCATCCCGACTGATCCTCCGAGGTGCGCTCAGCGTATGCCTTGAGCCCCCTCTCCCAAACCGCGAAATTACCCCTCAACCGTACCCCGAACATCCATCTCACCACATAAGCAAGACCTCCGATCTGCGACTCCCAATTCGTCACCATCGTCCGTCTCTTCCCGTTGCCATCGATCACCTCTTCGACCTCATGCACGCGCTCGGCAGTCAGCAGCGATGACATGACATACCCGTCTGCAGCAGGGTCAGATGCCCATACGATTCTGCCTTTCCTCACACTATTCTGATCGGCGTCTGTTGAACCTTTTGGCGGCTCGGACTCGATAACCCGCAGGAATGTGTCGCGGAGGCCTTGTTTCAGCGGCTGCGGTTCGTCGTCTGTCTCCGGGTACATGTTGACATGGAAGGTGAACCTCGTTTCGTTCCGCAAGATCGCATCCTCGTTGTCGTGGCCAGGCTGCTCGCGAACCGTCACGCGTGGCACAAATCGGTTCCATTTTGGGTACGTTGATGTGTCCGTGAGCGCGTTCCAGACGTCCTCGATGGGGGCATCAATAAGAGTCGAACTTTGGATGCCGAGAATGGCAGAGGAAGAGGGAATGTTTGGGGTGTCGAGGTGGATGAGGGACGACATCGTTGGGCTGGGCAGTGCGCCGCTGTTGTTGAAGGAAAGCACTAGTGGGAGGCAAGGTGCGTAAATATTGCGACTGCAGACAAGGAGGGAAATATTATTGAACTTTGAATATCGAACTTTGAAGGTAAGGAGAGCGCTTCGGGGTATATAACTCGTATTCTTAAGCGCCCTGGTACCTCCGGCCCCATGTTTAGGTTGATTGCTATTGCACGTGATCGACGCTGCCAAGACCGCTTTATTCTTCCAGTGTGCGGTACACAGGTGCTTGTAGGAATTTAAAGATCCGACTTGAGGCCAATGGTTGATCGTCGAGGCAGATGTTGCAGAATGCAGGTGCTAGAAACGACCCGGCCATAGAGAGGACTGTCTTAACGTATTGTGACCAAAGGGTATCAAGCGATGACGGACGACTGATCAGAGTCAGATTTAAGAACTGAACAAATGGAAGCGAGAAGCGAGGATGGGTATGGCAGAATCCCAAATATCTTGATGACCAGGCCAGGTTGTGTCTCCATTCCCTTATAATGCTCCTTCCTGGTAACCCTAACTCCAGACTAACTATGTACAGATCGGGCAGCAAGAGACAGACCTATGGCACGAGATCAGAAATTCACACATTCTACATGGGTATAAAACTAACCAGCGTAATCGGATGCCCCATCGGATTCTCCCCCGAACCGCCCATTTTTAGCCCTACACTCCGGAGGCGGCTCCAACCCCAGAGGTGGCCCCAGGTCCAGCCCCAGCCCCGGTACATATCTCGGTTTCTCGCCGTCACTATGAGATTCAGGAGCAGCATCAGCCACTCCCAGTTCCCATCTCAGCTCCCTCACCACCTGAATACCTTCGCCTGTGTGCAAAGACAAGTCCCGGTCCAAACTTGCATTCACAGAAACATCAGCGGAGTAACTAGCCGCACCCCTGTACGGCTCCCAGAGCATCGTTGGATCATGTAGTCGCTTCTCACTGCGGCGACTATGAGTCTTTCTATATGTCTTTCGAGCGGTTGATGGTATCAGGCGCGGGAAGGTACTGATGATGAGCTGCCTCATGACTGTGAGGCTAGCGCAGACGATGGCGGTGTTGACTTCCACGAAGGACCAGGTTGCGACGAAGCCATTGTCACCTAGACAGTAGGTCAGCCTTGAGTTTCACAAGGACCGTGAAGGTGAGCGTTACGGGTGAGGTCGTTAGACTTCACGAGCCTTACTAGTGAGTGAAAACGGGCTACGCTTGTGGCAACGACACTGCGAGAACATGGGCGTCAGTACATGCTCTGGTCATGACCGTGCTGGCTGAGGGGAAGGAACATACAACAACCCAAGAGCGAAGACCATCATCAAGCAGACCTTCTGCCTCGTGGGGATACGTAGCTTGCTCAATGTCGGCATAGGCAGAATCACAAGGGTGACATCGCCAGCGATCTGGAGAGCTGCGTTCAGATACCATATCGCCTCCCGCGAGACACAATTCTCATCCATATTTTCCTGATACCAGAATGAATGTACTGGAAAGCAGACGAGCAACGTGCCGATGACCATGTACAGTCCTGCGCTGACGATCAAGACCAATAGTACCTTCAAGATGATCTGATAGGTCTTCGTTGTGAAGAGACGTATGTACAGAAGAACCATGGAGACTTTCGTGAGGTTCAGCGAGAGGTTATATAGCGGGACAGAAAAATATAGCATCTATCAATGCCATATAAGCCAGATGATCCAACAATCAAGGCAGAATGTACGCGTACCTTGAGCTGATTTCGGTATGTCTCCGGACTGAGTGAAGATTCTGGCCTCCCCAGGCCGTCACAATGTTCTATGCAAAGTTAGAACAATATAGCTCCAGCAATCTGCGGGATGTATCCCACCAGCTATCAAAACCCCGAAGAAGGCATAATCGGTCATCTACCAACGGTCAACCTATCAGCTTCGCCTCTTCGCATGATTCTCGCCGGGCATCCAATTGGGCATAACTGTACATACCAAGGCAAGAACCAAAAACCAATCATCCCACCACGGCGCACTAACCAGACGGATTCGTGTAAAGAGCCGCAAAGCCACTGCAATCGTGGCCACCGAGATGAACGTTATGCTGACGGGGAGCACATACATCCTGCATTTCTGAAAATATGTTCAGCGGCCGAGATCCTGCCTGGGGAGTACCTGGCAGGGACCGTAGATGTAATAAAGATAAAAAAAAGCCATGAGTGTCGTCAGGGGCGCTGACTGGACATGATGGAACATGAGGTCGGCCCAATGTAGGTTTCAGGACAGCACCTAGATGGCAGTGGTGCGATCGACCATTGCGTCAAGGACTCACGGCGACCACCAACCAGACCGTCTCGAGCTTGCTCTGAATAATAGGAAAAGCCGTCAGCTCGCGGATGATGAGGCCGAGCCATGGCTCAGTCGGCCGCATTCCTGGAATGTTGGTTATGTAACCCGGGCTCGCCGCTTTCAGCAAGACGCGAAATCCGGGGTTTAGCTGCTATATAGGTTTCAAAGTATTATGAGAAATAAGAAAGCAAAGACACAATATTTGAGAGAGTGAGTTGGTTCTATTCAATGCATCAAGCTATATGTATATTCATAGTAACAAGTCCAGCAAGCGACAGACACACCTATAAACATGAGGTGATAGTGCACCCGGGTCTTCTAGACACGGATCAATAGATAGTAGTACTGATCATACATGGTGTCCGTGATCCAAAGTCGAGTTTCTGCTCGTCCAGCCTGTTTGAAATGTACAATGCGGCAGTCGGTCCCATTTTTGCTGGAACCTGGCCGACCCGGCTGAAGGATATAGGTATCGTAACATTTTGAAAATGCGACAGAAATAATAAGCAAAACGCTAAATCATGATATATTTACAGACGGGACTTGAGTTCAGACTTGAGTCGCTTCTCGACGGCAGCCATGTACTCGCGGGTGGTGACCCACGCCTCACGGTCCTTGCGGCCGCAGGCAAGGGCGAGATCCTTGGTCATGATACCCTCCTCGTTGACAACATCGATACAAGCGCGCTCGAGCGCCTCGGCGAACTTGACAACCTCGGGTGTCTCGTCGATGATTCCACGCTGAACTAGACCACGAGTCCAGGCGAATATAGAAGCAATGGGGTTGGTAGAAGTCTCACGGCCCTTCTGGTGCTCGCGGTAGTGGCGGGTGACGGTGCCGTGGGCGGCCTCAGACTCGAAGGTCTTGCCGTCGGGGGTAATGAGGGTGGAGGTCATCAGACCGAGAGAGCCGAAGCCCTGGGCGACGATGTCGGACTGAACATCACCGTCGTAGTCTAGAAGACGTTAGCAGGTTTCATTTCAGTTTGGCAGTTACCACTCACTCTTGAGAGCCATGATGAAGCCGCCCTCACTCTTGATCATCTGTGCAACCATGTCGTCAATGAGACGGTGCTCGTACCAGATACCCTTGGCATCAAACTCCGACTTGTAGGTGGCCTCGAAGATCTCTTGGAAAATGTCCTTGAATCGGCCATCGTACTTCTTCAAAATAGTGTTCTTGGTGCTCATGTAAAGGGGGAGGCTCTTAGCCAAGGCGAGCTTGAAACTGGCGTGGGCAAAGCCGCGGATCGACTCGTCGGTGTTGTACTGAGTCTGGGTAACACCACCGCCCTGGAAGTCGTAGACCTTGATGGACTCGGGCTCGCCACCCTCGGGGGTGTAGACAAGCTCAAGCTTGCCGGGGCCAGGGATCACACGGTCAGTAGCACGGTACTGGTCACCGAAAGCGTGACGACCGATGATGATGGGCTTGGTCCATCCGGGGACAAGACGAGGAATGCGAGGAATGACAATGGGCTCACGGAAAACGGTACCTCCGCTGGAAAGCGTTAGTGACTTGTAACAGCAAACTGGTTCGCAGGGTAGTTACGTACAGAATGTTGCGGATAGTACCGTTAGGAGAGAGCCACACTGAAAATATTCGTTAGCCAGCTTTTCCGGACCCCAGCACTCTCAAAGCTTACTCTTCTTCAGCTTGAACTCCTCGACACGGGCCTCATCGGGGGTAATGGTGGCGCACTTGACACCGACACCATACTTCTTGATGGCCTCAGCGGATTCAACGGTGACCTTGTCATCGGTCTGGTCACGGTACTCAAGACCCTGGAGCGAAAGGTTAATCCACTGTGGCTGTCCGATAAGGGGACATGTGAGCATACCAGATCGTAGTACTTGAGGTCGACGTCGAGGAAACTAGCCTCTTTTAGTAACTATGCTGAAGCCGAGGTACATTTGACTTACGGCAGGATCAACTATGAGGATGTTAGCTTCAACTATTGATGCAGCGGGGTCAATGGCAGTGAACTGACCTTCTCTCGGATCTCCTTCCAGATAATGCGGGTCATCTAGGAAAAGTAATGGTCAGTGACATGTGACGATGAGCTTGACGCATAGACTAGGCACGCTTGTTTACTACAGGCCCATAATCTCGGAGCGTTGGCGCTGATTCAACGAGAAGCAGGCCAACTCTCGCCGTTTTCCCCCGCAAATGCGGAGGGCCAGACGAGAATGCACCTCCCGAGGATCAACGCAACCAAGATATAAAGTGCAGTCGCACAGCGCAAGCCCATGCAGCCCTGAGTGCAACGCGCACATGGAAACTTTATTTCCAATTGGCCTCTGATCAGACGCTCGGAATAAGCCTACCTCATCACCGTCCAACTCCACGACGGGGTTCTTGACCTTGATCTTCTGTCCTTCAGTCGCCATGGTGCGGGATTGAATGCGGTATAGAGAGCGAGTAGCTGCGGGACGAGAGATGCGAGCAGAGGAGGCGAGAGCACGAGCGGTGGATGGAGAAGAGGAAGAGGAGGAAGAAGAGAAGGCAGAATAAGAGGCAGAAGAGAAGGAGCGAAGAGCGGAGGAAGTGGGAGGGGCAGCGCAGGGAAGAAGAGGGGAGTTGAGGGAGCGGCGAGCCAATGCGGAAGTGAACCGAACGGACGACATGGTGGAATGGGCTTATTCGCAGACGACACAACGGGGTAAAGATATTAGGATGTGGAGGAGGGGCGGACGAGAGGCCGTCGTCTGCTGCACGCGGATTCGACCGTCGGTAAGTCCAGGACGCGATTCTGAAGGCGAGCTCAGCGTACCCGAGGGAACTCGACGTAGGAGGCTCGGGTGGAAGGAGAGCGCAGTGGAGTCGCAAAGGGTGACAGGAGGATTAAGCTGTTGCCGCGGAGCAGAACGGAGCAGGCCGGAAAATGATATTAACAGGCCAGAAGGGTGGAAGAAGGTCCAAGGGAGAAGGCTGTTGATGAAGTCTCGAGGAGGCGACGCGGTGACTCTTTCTTATCCCCACGATCTTGATGGAGCTCTTCCTTTTCCGCCCACCGTGCGCGCCGAAGCCGGCCGTCTTGGATAACACAATCAATAATGGGAATGAAGGAGCTACAGATTCTCAGGCTTGAGGATTGACGATATCTCGAGCTACAGAGACCACAGGATCTCGCGGGCTACCAGAGGTATAAGAGGTTGATGACGTTGCGCAGGCGACTTTCATACTCGAGAGTTTGGACGAGCAGGTTCATGCGGAGGAGGCGACATTTCTCCGTCCACCGTGCCATCCAGCCAAACACCGCCAGACATTCAGAGATTCTCCGTCACTTGTCGCACGACCTCAGTCACGCTGTGAGACGCTCTCGATGTTCTATTGAGGCCACTGGACAGTTTTCCCGCGGCACCAGCGATTTTTCCGCCGGCTACAACCCCGACGTTGCGATCATCGGACGTTCCCTTGTTTAGCCGGGGAGCCGGAGTTGGGCGACTCCTCCGGAGCCACGGATGTACCATGCTGTCCATCGGACGATCCCAAGGCAGTTTGATGTAGGACAATTATTATTCTGCATATTCTATGTTCCAATCCTGTTGAAGATGTACAGTATACCCATGATTTTCCAGCCCACCCGCTAGGTTCGACAAGTTGAAATGAACCTCACAAAAATGCTAGCATATCCGTCGTAATCAATCAAACAAAAGAAACCAACCCTACCCAATAATGCGGAAGAACTCTATGGGAAACAGCTCTAGAAGAGTCCGTCAATCTCCCCGGTCTCGGGGTCAATGTCCACGTTCAAGTATCCAGGAGCTGTCGGCAGGCCGGGAATCGTCTGGATGTCTGCCGCAAGCGCGTACCTATAGAAACGTTGATTAGTAAATAAACTAGATAGCTGAAGACGCAGAAAGAGCCTTACAGATATCCAGCGCCAACCGCCAACCGCACGTCGCGGATGGGGACCGTGAAGCCAGTAGGAGCTCCCTTCAGGGCTGGGTCGTGACTAAGAGAGTACTGTGTCTTGGCGATACAGATCGGAAGGTTGGAGAAGCCTTGGGCAGTGTATGTGTCGACCTTCTTCTGAGCCAGCTCGCTGAACTCAACCTTTTCGGCGCCGTACATGGCCTTACCGATGCGCTCGATGCGCTCCTGAATGCTGCCATTCAGGTCGTAGAGCAGCTTGAAGTCTTTGGGCTTGGAGCTGGCCATGATGACAGCCTTGGCCAGGTCCACGGCTCCGGCTCCGCCCTCGGCCCAGTGGTTGGCGGAGACTGCGTCTTCCGCACCCGCCGCAATGGCCTCCTCGCGAATGATAGCAATTTCCGCTTCGGTATCGGTCTCGAAACGGTTGACCGCCACCACGACAGGAACACCATACTGCCGGGCGTTTTCGATGTGTTTCTTGAGGTTAATGCAGCCCTTGCGGAGTATTTCGGTGTTCTCCGTACGGTAGACCTCGTGCAGGGCACCTCCGGGGCTGATCTCAGGACCGCCACCGTGAACCTTCAAGGCACGCACAGTAGCGACAATGACGACGGTGTCGGGAGAAAGGCCGGACGACCGGCATTTTATATTGAAGAACCGCTCTCCTCCCATCGTAAAGTCGAAACCGGCCTCCGTGACAACGAAACCAGTCTTGGCGTCGTGGTCCTCCTCGGGCTCGGTACCCGCGAGCTTCAAAGCCACCCGGTCCGCAAGCACCGAACTGGCTCCGATACTGATATTGGCGAAGGGGCCGGCGTGAACCAGAACTGGCGTACCCTCCAAGCTCTGCATCAAGTTGGGCTTAATCGCATCCTTCATCAGCGCTGCAAGCGCTCCTCCTGCGCCAATATCATCGCAAGTGACCGGTTCGCCCCGCCTCGAGGTGGCAACGACCATACGTCCAAGTCTCTCCCGCATATCCGCGAGGTCGCTGCTCAGGGCCAGAATGGCCATACACTCACTGGCAACGGAGATGTCAAAGCCGGTTTCACGTGTCAGCCCCTTCTCCGTTGGCGCCTGTCCAACAGTGATTCCTCGAAGGTGACGGTCATTGACATCCAAAACACGGCGCCAAGTGATGGTTTCAGGATCGATGTCAAGTCGGGCGAATCGGTTGACTTCATCTTCCGTAAGGTCGTTTGGTTCGGTCTTGGTTATGCCCAACTTGGCCAGCCGCTTGAACATGACAGGCTTGAACTCGCGCTTGCCCTTCTTCTCGGGGACCAAACGCTTGTACAGAGCGGCATCCTTCTGTGTAGCCTCGTGGAACATGCGAGTCTCAATGGCAGCGGCGAGAAGGTTGTTCGCTGCAGTGATGGCGTGAATGTCACCAGTCAAGTGCATGTTGAACTCATCCATTGGGATGACCTGACTGTATCCTCCACCAGCGGCTCCACCCTTAATACCAAATGTAGGGCCCTGACTCGGCTGGCGGACGTTGGAGAAAACGACGCGGTTCAAGTGCGCGCCGAGGGCCTGGCTCAGACCCAAGGTAGTTGTTGATTTGCCCTCACCAAGAGGGGTAGGGGTGATACCACAAACCAAGATGTAGCGGCCATCGCGACGGTGGCTCAAGCGGTTGAGTACATCAAGGCTAACCTTGCCCTTGGTGTGACCGTAAGGCTCAAGCTCGTGGGGCGCAATACCAATCTCAGACGCAACTTGTGTGATAGGCTTGGGATACTGTGCGCGGGAGATGGCGATGTCTGAGGGGACTGGTGTGGCCAGTTTGATTGGGAGGGGGGTGATATGGCGCTCTTTCTGTTTCTCAAAGTACGCTTTGGCGGAAGCGACCACGTTCTCTAAGAGCATGGCGACTGTCATGGGTCCAACACCACCGGGAACAGGAGTGATCTTCGATGCCACCAGGGAGGCAGTCTCGTATTCAACGTCACCAACCAGACGCTGTCCAGACTTCTTCGTTGAGTCAGGCTTGTAGTTGATACCGACATCAATCACAACGGCGCCGGGCTTCACCCACTCACCCTTGACGAATTCTGTCTTGCCAATGGCGGCAACGATAATATCCGCCTTCTTCACAGCGCTAGCGATGTCGGGTGACTTCGAATGGCACACAGTGACAGTAGCGTCGGCGTTCTTGAGCAGGTAGCTGACGGGGCTTCCAACAATATCACTCCGGCCGAGGACAACCGCCTCCTTGCCCGCTGGGTCGACACCACTGGCCTTGAGAAGAACCATCACAGCCTTGGGGGTGCAGGGAACGAAGAGAGGACGACCACCGCGCTTGGCGAGTTCTCCAATGTTAGTCGTCCCGAATCCATCGACATCCTTCTCGTCAGACACGGCGGAGGTGACTGCATGCTCGGAAAGGTGTTGGGGAAGCGGTAGTTGAACAAGGATGCCGTGTACTGAGGGGTCATTGTTGGCCTGGCTGATCTCCTGGAGAATCTCGGGCTGTGTGATGGACTCGGGGAAGTTGATAATCTTGCAGATAATGTTTGCCTAACAAAGGATTCTTATTAGCTGAAATAAAAAGAGCATAAAGATAGGTGTATATCATCAGGACAACGTACCTCCTCAGCAGCCTTCAGCTTCATGCGCACATATGTGCCTGAAGGATAATCGCATGTCAGCTCCTCCACAACCTAAGATCACCCGGATACCGCCGCAGAAAGACTCACTTGAATCAGACCTATCTCCGACTACACAGAACAATGTTAGTCCTTTCCCGCGGAAGATGTAGTAGAAGTATAGCTAGCGCACACACCCTGAAAGATCACCAGGCTAGGCTTGAACCTGGGGTTGGACCCCTGGATCTTCTCAATTTCATTCTTCAACCCCGCGCGGATATCCTTGGCAATTTGCGTGCCATCGATCTTTTCGGCCACCATATTGACGTTTGTGCTGGAGAGTGCACGACGCTGACACGGTAAGGCGGGAAAGTCTCTGAGGCTTTCCGGGGAACGTCGGGGAACTATTCGGCGAGTATCAGTGAAGAACCCGCGTCGATTCCGTCGAGCAGAGGGCAGTTGAGGGTGTGAGGGGTGTAAAGAGAGGAGAGAAAGTTTGTGGAAAAGAAATAATTGGCGTGAAGATTGACGCAGAGCCCATGGTCGGAAACCTAAGCTGTTTGCTTGAGCAGCATAGCGGGGTACGGCCGCCGAATAGGCGGGGGAGTATGCCATCGATTACTCCTTTTGGTTCCCTGGCGCCGGAGAACTGGACTGCAGATAGGGAAACCGGTCGATCCAGCGGAGTCGATTCCAAATGGTAATGAATAATCCGTCTATGGGAGGCAAGTGAGCAGCAGAGATGGTAGTGAACACTACGCCAGCTCCAGGATCTTATTTGGAGTGCTTCTCTATTGTCTACTCCGTACCCTGGAGTACAATGCCTTCAAGCTCGAGGGCTCGAGGTCTTCAGCATGGACCCGGTTTCTATTGGCACAGGGTGAACAAAGGCTGATGTCAGCAGAAGCTACGCCCGGCTGATGTCGATCACGCTAGGCCGCTTCCAAAAGCGCTTGAGGGCTGCTTTAGTCACATGACCTTCTGCAAACATACCGGAGAATCTAAGCCGCCGGTACACGTCTTGTCATTTACAGCGGCCAATGAGGGAGGCTTGGCACTGGACCCGCGGACTGTGCGATGAAATTCGTGAACCTGCCGGGTGAGGTTAAAGAAAGGCCGCCGCATAATCAACCCCGCCAGAATCAGCCTCGACAAGCAGTAGGTGTCACGGATAGCTTCCATCTGTGATCCAGACTTTTATACCCCTTTGCGACCTCGATAAATCACATATTGGTTGCTCAAAATGAGGCCGATTTTGCTTGCGGGCCATGTGCGTTTTTCCCCAGGACGGAAGAGCCTGCTCAAGTTCTTTCGCCGTCTCAAGCCCCATACACGGGTCGCTAACGTTGGTAATACTGCAGGAACGGTCTCTTAACCAGATCAAGTTCAACAGGGATGGCGATCTCCTCTTCTCGGTAGCCAAAGATAAGATTGTGTGCGCTTGGTGGTCGGCCAACGGCGAGCGACTCGGTACCTACGCCGGACACTTGGGTGCTATCTGGACCGTCGATGTCAGCCCCAACACCGTTCTCCTCGCGACTGGCTCTGCAGACAACTCCGTGCGACTCTGGAACGTGAAGACCAGCGAGTGTGTTAAGGTGTGGGAGTTCCCTACGGCGGTTAAGCGGGTCGAATTCAGTCCGGATGGAAGCAAGGTTCTCGCCGTCACGGAAAAGCGTATGGGTTTCCTGGGTACGATTGCGGTTCTCGACATCAACTACGACGGCGACTTCAGGAACCAGGCCGAGGAGCCTAGCCTCACAATCACCTGCACAGAGAGCAAGGCCACAGTTGCCGGATGGAGCTACCTGGGCCAGCACATTATTGCTGGCCACGAAGATGGAAGTGTCAGCCAATACGATGCAAAGGTGGGATTTGACCTGCGTTTGGGGGTTTGCCAGGTGCTAATGTTCTGTGTCTAGACCGGTGAACAGCTGGAGAACGTCCAGGTACACGAGTTCGACCACCAGATCAACGACCTTCAATTCTCTCCCGACCGCACCCATTTCATTACCGCCTCCAAAGACAAGTCCGCCAAGGTAGGCCGCTTTTATTAGCAGATTCAAGTTCTATAACTGATCGTATATAGCTCTTGTCCGCCCGCAACCTCGCCATCCTCAAGACCTACGTCTCCGACACACCACTGAACAGCGCCGCTATTACCCCCAAGAAGGACTACGTTATTCTCGGTGGTGGTCAGGCCGCCATGGACGTCACGACAACCTCCGCCCGTCAGGGTAAATTCGAAGCCCGTTTCTACCACAAGGTTTTCGAGGACGAGATCGGCCGTGTCAAGGGCCACTTCGGTCCTCTGAATACTATCCACGTTCACCCCGCCGGTACAGCCTACGCTTCTGGCGGAGAGGACGGTTACGTCCGTGTTCACCACTTCGATAAGCCCTACTTCGACTTCATGTACGAGGTTGAGCGGGAGCAATTGAGGCGGTGAAGTATGTGATGTGTGAATGATGGTAGAATTTCTTTGTTTTTTTCTGTTTATCGCATCTCTTGAATGTGTCATGAAGTGATGGCATGTCCTGTTTACACCAAAAGCACAGAAAAGAGACAGCTACGCGTGGTGGGTTCAAGAGAAACCTGGGTGATTGAAGTGGTGAGCTACTTTTCATCTATATCATGATAAGACGGAGTTGGTATCATATTCTATTTCTGGTCGCTTTCGTGGTCTAATAAAAGAGAACCTTTTACTTCAACATCCAGGGTGTAGTTGACATAAGTGGAAAGTTTTATTCCTCTAGTGCGCATGCAAAAGCGAATAGGTCTAACCGAGTCAAACACCAGGTTGACGCGCATGAACGCAAACCAAGTCACAAGTAAAGAAAGGTCATATCATTCAATGGAGGGCATAGCATAACAACCGAGAAAAGCCTGGGACATGAAGGCCAAAGAACAAAAATCATATCATCAACAATGCCCCTCACCTCCCCAGAAGAAAAAGTCGCGGGCTCACCCCCGGTCGATTTACTTTTTCTTAGGGAACTTCTCGCTTCCGATGTCAGCGCCTCTCAGCTTGACGTTGAGCACGCGCTCCATAGCGCTCAGCACCTTCTGGTCGGGTGCGGCTGTGCCCCGCTCGAAGTCCTGAACAACCGTAACTGTGGTGTTGCACTTAGTGGCGAGCTCCTTCTGTGTCATCTTGTACCCCTCATCGGTTCGGCGCTTCTTGATGGCGTCTGCGACTTGCAGACCGACGGTCTTGGGCTTCACTATGTCGTCGCTGCGATCGACTTTGGTGAGGTGTTGGCCTTCAACGGCGCCAGCTCGTCCAGACTATGTATGGTTAGTATGTGGCGAATGACGAGAGCTTGTCCGATGGCAAAAAAGTACATACAGCGTTTCCGGAGGCATATTTCTTCTCAGTTCCGATAACAAGGCCTTGTCGCTGAGCGGCGTTCAGCGCACTCTTGCCCTTGACGACAGTCTCGCGGACGGCGGGGCCACCACGGTTCTTAGAACCAATGCGGGTAACGGAATCCCAGTCGCTCATTGTTGCTGTGTAGGTAGGAAATCGGGGAGAGGTGTTGAGAATGTGAATCGTCTATAAGGTCTATCGTAAGAAGGAATGGCGGTTGGAAGATCGATCGCGTGAGTTTTGAAAGAGGGATATTCAAGCCTCACGGGGGCCCACCGTATTTATATCGATGACACAGACGGAACTTTCGAGACGATGGCGGAGTTGAGGGAGCGGTTTGCGCTAAGCCTGATTTGGACTAAATATGCTGACATCACGGCTTGAGTCAATGGAAGAACAAGGAGAGAGGCGAGGGTTCATCCATGATTAGAGATCAAAGGTTCTCGAGATAGATCTAGACGTCCATGGTATGCTCTCAGTGAAGGTGACCTGGCAATAACCTGACCAAGGTAGAACAGAGTGGCTTGCTGCTTCTGTCGCCTTCCATTTCAAACTTCAAACCTCCCGCTACCGTAGGGCACCCTTTACTCCGTACCGCGTATACATGACCCTAATACGGGCTCACGTGCCTACATCCGACAGAGCGGTTCAGCGCAAACAAAGAATAAGGCACACCAGGATATTCCCCGTCAGGTTTTCGGCTTTCAAAGAGCCATAATGCTCTGCTCGGATGTGGCTGCGCAAGTCCCGAACATAAAGTGTCATTGTGATTCATAAATTAGTGGCAGTGTCTGAGGAGAAACACCGAGTCCAATCATATCCACCAATAGAAACTGTTCAGCCTGGCGGCAGTCCGGGGCCTCAGCATTCAGGAACCAACGATCGTGCCGTCCCTGCTCGGCCCCATCCTCCATCCATCAACATCCATCCCATCCCATCGCTGACCACCAACTTAGCAAACATTTCTGTCACTCGGAGACCTTTCGCTATAATCTCCCTATCTCGCAAACTAACACACCTGTCTTGCTTGACCAGTCGGTTCTCCAACCGTTCTTTATCGCTCGTCATGGCATCTCAAGAGATGTTCTTATCGGCCTTGACCAGCCGGTCGCTCCGTAATGTCCGATCGGTACGACCTCCTGGTTTTGATATTGCTTTCGAGGCATTCGTTTGCTAATAAACGTTGCTCTACAGGAGTTGGAGTTTCTGGCAGACGCCTCAGTCATTACCCCTCAGCAACTCTCGTCCATTCTGTCACAGCTACCCAGCTCGAGTGGAACCGAACGTCAAGTGTCCGCAGCTTCACAGCCATCTCCAGTGCAGCTACCACCTCCGGTCACTCAAAACATTCCTCCGCCCGCCCCTGCTCAGGCCATAGTATCACCCACTCCGTACTCACCACCTACCGCTCAGCTTTCCAACACTTCGTTGAACGAGAAGGCACAATATGGAATGAACTCGCCTGCGCCTCAGCAACATTATGCGAGCCCGCCTCCTGCTTACCCCCAAGCTCCCACTGTACTTTCCGTCGCTTCTGCACTATATGCCTACACTCCGACGGATGCCGGAGACTTGGCTTTGCAGCCAAATGACCGTGTCCAGGTTCTAGAGCACATGAATGCCGACTGTAAGTCAACATTGCCTACAGCAGTTCCGGAATGAGTGTGTGCTAATTATTATAGGGTGGCGTGGTCGCAACGAACGCACAAACCTTGAGGGTATCTTTCCTCGCAGCTACGTCAATGTCTTGGACGAGAAAGCTGTTGCGCCACCCACCAACTACGGAAACATGCCTCTTGATGTTAGCCAGAGTGGTTCGTCGTCCACACCTGGCAAGTCCGGCAAGTTCGAGGAGCACGGAAAGAAGTTCGGCAAGAAGCTTGGTAACGCTGGTACGTATTCGATCTTCTTTCACAAATCACTTGGATGTCTTGAGTAACTAACATTTCGTATAGCCGTCTTTGGTGCCGGAGCTACGATTGGCTCCAATATCGTCAATAGCATCTTCTAATCTATTTTTCTTGATGCATGGCCTGGATTGCTGTGTCTCCTCGAAGATCGAACGCGGTTTGCGTTCCTCCTGTCCTTTTTTTTTCTCATTTGTTCCATGGAAATGGCGTTGGTGGTTCGGGTTTACACTGTTTTTCTGTGCGTGAGGGCAGGCCCATAATGAACGAAAGGCCTTGAAAGAGATAATTGTTGTGTCTCCTCGGGATATTTGTCACAAGCCTTTCGTTATCAAGTTTCTAACTTGGCTTTCTAGGGTATCTACATGCAAAAAGGCGTTTTTGGGCAATATTATTCCTAGGCAAAAAAAAAAACCGGTTCTTTTCGTGAATCATAGAGATCCATCTCAATGCGGTGTCGTGATGTTTCATTTGGCGCCGGGCGATCATTCTATGTCTAGATTCGCTGCTGCACCTAAGCGCCGGCAAACGTGGCGGTCGCCCCCTTGTAGTAGTTCTTCTTCCCCTCCACCAACCTGCCTCGTGGGCGGTTCGATGTCATCAGGCCCATGCGGAGTTATTGGACACGATCAGTCCGATGTTCAATGCCGCAGTCAGATGTCCTAGAAAGAATGATCTGTATCGCCAATGCCAGTGGGGGCTGCGGCAAGGCGACTCTCAAGGCCGATTGCATGCCCAGCCTTGTTCGGATTATAATATATTGCCTGGACCCGGTCTTCGCCTTGGAACATGCATTCAGATCCATGTTTTGTTCATTTATATATAGTCCGCTGGGAGGACTGAACTTAGGCGGTATCAACAATGCTCGGGCAGTACCTATTCCTCACAACGGTCTTTTGGACAGCGAGTGCTCGAGCAGAAGGCTGGGAAGACTTTGCTGATAATTTTGCAACGGACTTGGTATCTACTCGCGGCACTGGGGTTCTTGTTTGCCCTGGTCGGATCTGGCGCTAACATTCTCTCCCCTAGGCGCCTCTAGTTTCTCTCTTCGGGGAACGATTAACGAAGCAATTCCTCGCCGAGTCAACTAGCTGTCTCGACAACTTAATTTTTGCCTTATGCCCGCTAGGTATCCTCACGGCTGTTGTGTCCGTCATTCGCATTTGCGGGAATTCGTCTCTCCGGGCCTTTGTAGGCAGGGCCAATGAAGCGCCTGGAGAGGCGGAGAATGAGCTGCTCTCTTGCGTGTCTGAGGGCACAGCGGAGCTGTTCAATGACGGTGGGATCTCCAGGGTATTTGGCAGGCCCAGAATCTTGGAAGTTGTTGCATGGGAAGAGCAGGGCTCATACGAGCTCGGGACTCTTCGAGATGCCCTTGGAGTTGGGGCTTGGTCTGCACAGGGAGTGGGCCTCCAACCTGAGAAAGGGCTCCTGTCACTCCCCGAGCTTGATATTCCTAATCTGTCCTTAAACAAGGGCATTGAGCGGAGAGGGCCCGGGTGGTTCTACGCTGCTGCCCTGTTAGGGATTATCCTGCAAGGAGGTAAAGCTCCTGCTTCTCCAAAGTTTATTGGCAAGATCATGTTAACCAAAGTTCAGGCACTCTTGCATACGCGGCGCTTACAGTTTTCTGGTACCCAGGTATCTTTGGAGAAGACGATAACCCTGCGGAAAGCTATGCGCTGCCGTTTTATATTTATGGATCTATCTCACTCAGCTTAGGCATGTTCTTAAGCGGCTTCCTCATAGAACGCTCATCGATTGAAAGCTATCTACATCCAGAGAAGCCGAGTAAGCTTTACTGGTTGCAGCCTGGCCGGCAGAAGATCGGCGAGCAAGACTTCGGAGCCTTCCTTGCTGTCGATGAAGGCCCAAATTCGTCGACTACGCAAGAACTAAAATACATAAAATCCGTTCGCGGGCCTCCACCAAGAGGCAAACGGCCCCTACTTGTTTTTACGATATGCGTTACTATGGTCGGGTTCGTATTGCAATTTGTTGGACTTCGTGGCCTACATCCCTCCGTCATAATCGCAGACGTTGGATCAACTCTTCTCATGGCTGTGGTGCGCACATGTCTGAGGACCAAGAGAATAGGTCCAGATGAGAACAAGTTCCAGAAGGAAGACCGCGAACTCTTTCCCCATAATCAGCAAGAACTGGACTGCTTTGCCTATCACCTCGAAAAGGTCAAGTCATTCCATTTAATGTCCAGCCCTGTACACCAGTCGGTGCGATCTCGATCAGGGTCATGCGCTACTAGCCAGTCGTCACAAATCTCAAATCGGCCGTCTGGACTGGGCGGGAAACTCATACGGACTAGGGCTAAGTTAGCAGAGCTCACTTCGAGTGATCGCCACCCTAGCATGAATTGGGATGACCTCCCCATACGAAAAATCGCGCAAAGTCTGGCAAGAACGATTGAAATGACAATGGAGGTGGTATCTCGATGGAAAGAGACCTCTAATAGTATGTCTAGTTTTGAGCTTACCTTTGCTTGCCACCCTGATAACGACAAGTCTCGTGGATCCCTGGAGACATACCCCATCATGCTTGAACGATCAAACGATACTTTCCAGTGGAAGGTGGACGCAAACGACTTAGAAGCCATCCTAGGACTATGGACCTTTTCGCTGTTGAAGTCTGACTCGAATTGGTTACAGAACGGCCTCGGGCGAGCTGTGGGATTGACGAAGGATGAGGCCATGGCTGAAGCGGCCGACTTATACTTCCATAAATGGATATTCCGCCAACGGGAAGCGATGATGGTATCAGCCAAGATGATATCCTTTCCTGGACAGACTTTTGGTTACTTTTCTGACGACCATCCGGATAGCAAGGAGATACTTGTCGTTAAGACCGAAAACACTCTGGGGGTCATGGCCGCCCAAGACATCTATATTCAGTTCCTCATGGGTATTCTCGCAGGGTCCAAGTCTCTCGGCGGAAATACTGTGGACATTCTTCCAGTCTCCCAGAATAGTTTCCTAGCCCAAAGTTCTAGCCTAGACGAGCTCGTGGCCAACTTTGAGTCTGGAAGTCTAGGCTCGAGAGAAGATGCTTTGCTGTGTATAGTGCCAGTACTGAAACATCAAAATCTTCTGCCTCAGCTTGCCGGAGACACGAACACCATTCGAGAGCGCGTTCATAAACTCACGTCTGACAGCAAGTGGGATGGTGCCTTCTCCGTCCTTCAGTGGCTTTGCGAGCGCTCTGATGGAGAAGAATTCGAACACTCCGTGTACGAGTTCGGGCTTCTCTGCCAGCGAGCGATGCTTGCTAAGCCCGCAAGCGTCCGAGATAAGGGCCTTCAAATTACCAAGGCCCTCCTACAGTGCGATGCCAGGTTCAAGTTCTTTAGAGATCTTGGAAATCCCCGTCCCTCGGATTGGATGAACTCACCCGCTCAAAGGGACTGGTGGACCAAGTTCGCCGGTCAGCTCGGTTGGGTTTCATGGCATATTGGCAATACAAATGCGCACCTACACGCGCTAAAGCCCTTCCTTGAGAATCTAGGCTTTTCAAGCGATTCTCTCTTGCAGGTAAACGGAGACTCCGATATCAAGGCCAATTCCAATGCAAAGACCGCACAGCTCACCTTTCTGGCTTGGATCATCCCCAAGTTCAGCGCTGAGCCTCATGGAGCAGACATCGACCACGAGGATGAAAGCCGCATGGAGATTTGCGTGGATTGGATACTCGGGAATACTCAGAGCGCCCTTTGCGAGTGGCTTCTCGCGCGCTGGATAGAAATCGGCCAGGGTTGTCCACACCTGGTCATGAAAGCATTTGTGTATGCCGCTAGAAGCGACTCGGATTTGGCAATCCGGATTCTTCTTCGCCGTGGTGCAGACATCAATGTGCCAGGAGATCGAGCCTGTACAGCTTTACTCGAACTTATTGATGCCGGGCATACCGCCGCAGCCGCAAAACTACTTGCCAATGGAGCTGACGCAAACACATTTGTGGAGGGCACGAACCCTCCTCTGAACCTAGCCGCTGGCCAAGGAAACGAGAATATGACAGTCTTGCTTCTCGAAAACGGCGCAGATCTCGAGATCCGAGATGTGGGAGGCTTCACACCTTTGCGCACTGCCTGCGAGTTCAACCAATTCATCACCGCTGCTTTACTCATCGAAAGAGGAGCGGATATCGATAGCAAGGCTGGTGGCGGTTACACCCCTCTTGCCTCAGCTGCAGTGAAGGGCAATCTCCCGATGGTCCAATTTCTGCTAGAGAAAGGAGCTGATGTCGATGCTGTCGATGATGATGGCAACACGATCTTGATGCTGGCAGTATATGAGCCCTCCGGGGCTATCGTTCGCTTCCTGGTGGACAGGAAAGTAGATATCGACAAGCGAGACAACTCCGGACGGACAGCACTTGATCTTGCCAGAAGTTTAGGGTCCGAGTCTATCATAGCCATGTTAGAGGTTGCATAGTATCAGCGGCTGGTTTTTCGTGGTCGGACATAAGTATATACTTCGAAATTTGGGCCGGTTCCTTGCTTGCACTATATACTACATATATGCCCTAATTCCTGCTCACCTAATGGAATTTTCAGCGCTCAGCCGTGATTGCTTTAACTTTTCAGTCTTGTGCACAATACTCCGGAATACCCTTGGCTTCTACCCGGGCGCCAAACTGCCAAAGCTCATTGGGGCGCTTTCTTCCACTCAGCTGCATTCTGTAAGCGCCGACTAGAGCCCGCCATGCAGTAGCTTGCTTGGGATCCTGCGCGTCGCATTTCATTATAACCCCACGTCGAGTAAGACAGAGCATTTAAGATGGACGGCACATCCCTCCCTGCCAGCACTGCTGTCAGCGTCCAAGCCATTCTCACCGATTCCTGTCCAGTTCTCTCCGACATTGCTCGTTCTCCAATTCCAGCTTCTCCGGATAAAGCCCCAGTGTAAGTATTATGCTTTGGCGCTCAAATGAGATGCAATCGGCGTTTCTCTGCGCCATTTGTTTCTGATCATTTCGATAGAACATATACCTAGGCTATAGGTGCATTGAGTGCCTGCGAATACTCGCAGGTTCCTCTCATCATGTCGCAGCACCAGGTTCACTACCCTCCTCCTCCGACTCAGGGGGCTTCATATCCTCGTGAGTCCTACCTTCTACCCTTATCCAAATCCAGGACTAATCCTCCCGCAGAACCTCAAAAGGCACCAAGTATGTCGCGGGAGCCCTAACAGTGTAGTAGATGATCCTAACCTCCTCTGCTTCTTAGCTTTCCCACCGCCACCCCAACCCTCACCCGGTTTCCCTCACGCTTCGTCTGGCTATCCCCAGCCGTCTCCAGGCTTCCCACCGCCGAGCTTCAGCTATCCTCCGCCTCCGACGCAACAACCGACGCAACAAACAGACTTCCCTCCTCCACCTTCTGTTAGTCCTCCAGCGAGTGAGAAGACCTATGCCAGCCAGACCGCCCCTGCGTACGCTTCGCATCCCGGATTCACTCAAACACCCCCGCCTGCGACAAGCGAGAAGTCGCATGCTGCACACTCGTCAAATCCTCAGTCACCACCGCCACAAGCATTGCAACGTGCCTCACAGTCGATCAGCGGTGGATCATTTGTTGGTGCCTCATCAACTGCTGCGGACGATGTGGGAACCTTCAACGGGGGCAGCTACCGAATCAGTCACCGGGATACCAATTCTATACTGACCTTCCAACTTGCTGTCGGATGTCCACTCCAGGTGAAGCCAGGTTTGTCCATGACTCAACCTTACATATGGTTCCCCAGATCATGAGACCAGTGTCTAACTACGCACAGGGGTCATGATCGGCATGTCTCCCTCAATAACACTGAGGGGTAATATCTCTTTCACTTTTGTGAAGCTCATCGCTGGAGGCGAGATGGCTATGTCCACTTATACTGGACCTGGCGAGCTCTTGATTGCGCCCACCCTACTAGGCGATATCACGGTCATCCGACTCACAGAAGGGCAAGAGTGGCTAGTTGGAAGAGACGCCTTCCTTGCCGCAACAAGCGCGGTCAAACACGAGCACAAAACGCAGGGTCTTGCAAAGACCCTCTTCTCCGGAGAAGGACTCTGGGTGTATAGATTCTACAAAACGGGCCTGCTCTGGATTCAAAGCTTTGGGGCAATCATCAAGAAGGACGTGAGTCTTCCATGTTTACCTTTACTTCCTTGTGGATACGGCACTCCATGCTAATATGTTGATTTATCCAGCTTGTCGATGGAGAGTCATATTTTGTGAACAATGGCCACCTCGTAGCTTGGAACTGCAAGTACAAACTTGAGCGTGTGGCCTCCGGAGGTATCGTTTCAAACTTCAGCGCTGCCGAGGGCTTGGCTTGTAGGTTTACCGGACCTGGCACGGTGTACATGCAGACGCGCAATGTTGCGGGGTTTGCCATGCAGATTGGATCTGCGAAGCTACGTTAGAGCTCTGGCAGCAGTGTTGCCTCGTGACGCATGTTTATATACCCACACAAACTACCATACATGAATTATGCAGCGTAACGTTCTGAGGTTTTTTTTCTGGTTTTTTTTGCGGTACGGGAGTACTACATCCGATAATCTGTCCATAGGTCCTTAGTGCTTCATTATCCCGGGTTATTAGACAGACTCGAGTACCAAGATATTGTTGGAAGGAAAGCTCGTCCCCATCGATTTTGAGATAAACATCGGATGTACTATAAACCGTCATATCATTCAATATACTTAACAATCGTGACATTCTAAGAATATCGTCATCACCGCTTTTTTGACTCGTCCATCGCAGGCGCGGCAAGCAATGCGGCGTGCCGCGCCTGCAACTGCCTCAATATCCCCATTACTCATCTCACTAGTATTCCATCTCCCTTGACATCAATCATCCAAAGAAATCAAAAGATAAGAAAGAGTCTTTACAGGAAGAAAAGAGCATAGGACGAAAAAGGGGGAATAAAGAGACCGGGAAGATACTTCATTTCCCCAAGATATAGATGAGAAAACGAGAGGCAGAAAATGAAACCGCATCTCCTCTATTTTCATACGATATCCCAGCACCTCGCCCCCAACACCGAAACCACGAGCTAACCTGGTAGCTAACCTGGTGGCTAAATCTATGCCTGTCTCTTTCTGCGGCCGACTTGTCCACGGAAACCGGTTTTGATGGCGGCGACGGAACGACGGGATCCGCAAGAGTTGCACGTGACGAAGTACAAACGGTTCTCACCCTTGTTGAGCTCTGTGTCGGGACTGCGGCAGGTCTTGCAGGTGACGTATTCGACTGATCTTATTAGTTTCATGTTCTCATGCTAGGACTCGGCGAACATGGAAGGGACAGGTTAACATACCGATATACCGCCTAAGAACGTTCTCAATCTGCTTCTGCTGGAAACGACCCTTGATAACCAGACGCCTGCTTCCGTCAACACTACCACTGGTACCCAATTCCGCGAACAAGAACTGCATGACGTGGTCGTCGGATCGCTTCATGCGCTTGCAGATATCGGCGATGTTGGCGAAAATCGTACGCCTGTTACCCTCACGGAGACATTGCGGGGGAGGAATCTTGTAAGACTTGGCTCCGCTCGATAGAAGATCGGGGTGATGGCTCTGGATGAGGGAGAAGAATCGGGAAACGAGCAGGGAGTAGGGAATAGCCTGAGTGGCGTCGTGAGACCAGATGCCTGTGCCGGCTTCGAGATCGCCCTCGGGAACCTCGGCCTCTTTGTTCTCCTCGGCCTCCTTCTCTGCAATACCGGCCTCGGCGAGCTTAGCATCGAAGTCGCCGGCGTCGACCTTCTTGGTCTTCTTCTTCTTCTTCTTCAGCGCTGTGGGGTCGAATTCGCCGTCCGCGGCGGGGGCGGGGGAGGATTCATCGTCGGCGGCATCGGCGTCCTTGGTCTTCTTGGTCTTCTTCTTCTTGGCGAGACCCTTGAAAAGGTCGGTAACCTCTTCGACGGCCTTGTCTCCTATTGTTGAGTTAGGACGCGATCGCTTTGTGGCAACATAGGCGGAGGGGTGTGTTGAGGTAATCCGCACCTTGCCCCTCAACAGCCTCAACAGGCTTCTCGAGCTGTTGTGTGACTTCGCCGTTTGTATCCATGATGACGGTCCCTTCACTGAATGCGACTGATTTGCGTTGTTTTTGAGCCGTGGGTTCGACCTATGGAGCCAGCCGGATAATGCGTTAGTGGGGTGAGAGAAATGGAATCGAAACTCGAAATGTTAAGGAGCTTGAAAAGGGGACAAAACAAAAACAAGACAAAATATGAAAGGACGTAGATTATTCCCGCGCTGAAGCAGCAACCAGTAAGGCGAGAGTTGGGCACAGCGACCAGGAGGTAATGCACAAGAACTTTAGAATGTGGGCGATCGGTAAAAGATACAGCACAGAAAACAAGGGTGTGTGACGTACAGTATCCGCCATGGTGGAGGTAATTTGAAAGAGAGGAAATAAGAAAGATGGTGACCACTCCTATAAGCAAACGAGAAAAGTAGAGTCTTACCCTGTAGAAAAGCGAATTTAGTTGTCCTTGAAGGTCGATATCTCTCGCCTTTGCCGCAGTTGCTTTGAGTTTGATGGCGAGGCTGTTATCGCGGAGAGGTCACGTGGTGTGGATGACTCAACAGCTCTGCGTATTGGTATTACCACTTAACAGCACGTGATACAGCGGCCTACAAGCCTTAGGCAACAAGGCATACAATAACCTCATCGTTCCAACTTCCATCTCCCGGCAGCGGTTCCGCTCAGTACTCCGTACATTCATTCGACACTGCGCTCGTTCAGGCGGTAGGCAGGCCACTGCTTGATAACTTGAATAATTCGACACCACATCCGTCTTGCTCGAATCCCATCCCATCGCTCAACTCGGTCTCGGCCCTTACCCGACTCCAAAAGCACCCCCGTGAACTCCGCATCAACGCATCAAGCTACATACAGCAGCTCACCACTGCACCTCCAACCCTGAAGAACCCTCCACAAGCAACCGACATCCTCTATAATACGGCTTGTCAACCATCGTGAAAATGTCTTCCTCCTCTTCCACCACAGATTCTTATATCCTGCCGACGCCGACCTCCTCAACAACAAACACACCACCGCGCCCCCGGAGCACAAGCTACACAGACTCTGTGTCGATCGCTTCACTTCCCTCTGAATCAACCTCCGCTTCGGACCTGGACACGCTGTCCGACGTTTCGGACTACTCCGATGCCGAGGCCGAGTGGCAGGAGAGCATTGAGCAGCTAGAGCTACTGCTGTCGATGGTGATTGTGCCTGTCATTGGGAAATATCTAGGGAGGAGGTGTGCTTACTGGGGTATGCTTGCTTTGTGTCCTGTCTGATAGATTTGGTACGTGGTCGAGATAGTGTGCTAACTCGGTTTATTCAGGCTGGACACGGTTCATGGAGTGGAAGTATCCGATTGAGTTCTACGGGTTGGGCGAGAAAGGGTCTAGTTTGAAGGCGTATGCGGCGCTGTGATTTGGGACCTAAAGGGTGGCCGGATATCCAGCGGCTTTGGATTGGGTATGGTCGGCAGACCTTCGACCATTGGGATTGCATCCCCGGCGTTGTACAGTATCTGGAGCGTCTGATTATAAGTTCTTTAAGATGAGCTATTGCATGCAAACTTTGGAATAGAGAGAACGGCGTTGTTCGGTTATCTGGGAGATTTATCTGCCGAAGTGAGATCTATACAACTATGAGGCGCACGCTAATTATGCCCCATTAGTGAGATAGTCATTACTGAGCTCCCCGGTCTCCGCACCATGAACAGAGCCAGTCATGGCAACCAAAGGCATACCGACTATATCAATAGGCCTCTATGTATATTGCGCCGAACGGCCACGACATGCAATTCATGATCATCTGTACACTCCATTGAACCACAATGTCCAAATTATTTCCCTGCCTGTTCTCGCGCTTGAAGAGCATTGCCTCTCACGATCTCCACATTCCCACGCGCAATATCAGCTCTCTCCTTCCTGCCCTTCATATCGCCATACTGAAGTCCCACCTGTGCTAGAGCCGAGCGACTAAAGTAACTTGGTTCGCTAGACCCGGGGGTGAGGAATCGCTCCAGCGGGCTCTCAAGGCACGTGAATGGTTGCTGGGTCTGTTCATCGAAGTGCTTGAAAGGGTCTGCATCCCCCCTTGTCTTCGCAGCAGTTGAGAGGCGTACCCCCTGGTGGCAAAGACCCATGTCACGCTCGGTAGTCGTATCGGTTGAGCTATCGCCGATGGATAGGCCAGTGTTGACGACTGTACTCGCTCGGGAACAGAACACCTGGAGCTGCTCCTCGGATATGACCTTTTCAGCCCATGCGTTGATCGTTTCGGTGGTGTGTTTCTGTGGTGAAAGACAAAGTTAGGGCTAGGTTATGCTTTTGGTACGGCTGACAGTGACTCACATTCTGAAGAAGGCGGTCGAGGATAGCGAGATTGCGCTTTGTCAAGGGATGTCGTGTGGTATTTGCAGCCATGTCTGTCCGAGGGGTGGGTAGTCTATCGCGCGGAGATGAACTCAAGAAGTTGGGCAGGTCGTCGTGAGGGCAATGGGTTGAATGGGGTGAGAGAAACGAGTGAATGGCACTGCAGTGTATGGTCAGCACATCACTTTATATGGTGTCTCAGCACACCCAGTTGATTTGGATGTCTCACCAACACCGGTACCGGCAATAGAATAGTAGAGCTCCTTGTTGCCTCCGCCGGTACAGCAGGGATGTCAACAAAGTACTTTCAATGCCTGTCCCGTTGTGGCGATGATCACTCACTCTCGAGTCTCTTTGGTTCTCCGGCTCAGGCCTGCGAATGGCAATAGATGGATGGTGTTCTAGATGCGAGCAGATGCAGAGGGCTGTTTCAGCTGCTGCAGGAAGGAGCGAGCACAGGCACCCGTCCCGGCAACCCGGTACCTGGGACGAACCTCTCCTGAGCTCTCGAGGCCAACGGCTTCAGGTCCAGATGAGTCCCGGAAGAATGCATGAACCTTGCATCTTCCCAGGCGTACTGTATTGAGTCTGAAGCCCTACTAATAGTTGCAATTCAGACTCAATTCTATGTACTGCCATCTCGTCTTGTTCCGGGATAGAGAAACGGCCAGGTGAGATTAGAAAAAGCAAACATGGAATGTGAGCCGTCTACTTTTTGAGCCAGTGCACTGCATTAGCCTACCGTTCGCTTGGGTCGAGAATCTCTCGGCCCCAATGAGCATCTCGCTCATACATGAGAGCCCTCGAAGGCCGTGTTATGTGTCAGTGGTCTACAAAACCAAGTTAACCGTTTCCAATGCAGATCGCAATATCCTCGGGGTATTGGCTGGCCGAACCACCGCTGTTTCTCTTGGAGTTGGTTGGAACTCCGTGATATTAACTCTCATTATTCTGTTTGTAGCATAGGAACCAGTTTTGGAATCGTTGATCGATTGAATCTTTCTTAAATGTACCTTTCTAGCGTAAATGATCGGTAACAATTCCCATAATTCATTCCCAACGGCGCGAGCAAGCAAGCTGTTTCCCTAGAATCTGCGAGACCTACGAATAAAGCCAACATGATATGCTTTCTTATACAAGTTGCCAACCCATGTGCCCCTGCCTGATATATACAACGAGCAAGGTTATCTCGCACCGAGACTTTCTCCAAGTCAATATCAATACAGTTTGTTCTGTCGCCAAAAGTTCTTCAGTGGGCCAATGTCCAGGTTCTCTGTTTCGACACCATCCATATCCGATGCTCGCCAAAACAAGCTCTCTTCCACGGGACGAAGAGCTCTTTGATTGGTATATACTCGGCGGCCGTATGGAGATTGCTGCCTGCAATCTCTCGTCCAGGCAGTGCCAGAAGCTCGGTGCAAGTCTTCCCTGTATGAGAAAAGCATATCCTGATCGGCTTGACAAGGGTCAGCTGTCTGGTCCTGGAAGCCCCACTCCCAGGCAGCCTGCGAGTCTAGTTTAGTGTCACGTCGAGTGTTGCCTATAATCTCGTTTCTAATCGGTGAGTATATCGGCGGTGCGAGCGATGCGTCTCGTTCGGACTGCATAATTGCCTCATATGCGGCATCAAATGCTTGCGAAGCTAGCAGCGTATCGTCGTCATTGAAGACACTCATCTCTTCGTTTTGGAAAGGGCGCAGAGGCGGAAATGTGTCATCTGCCAAGGTGTGGCCAGAGTAATTATGCATGGAGAGCGGCAGCCCCAAAGGGTAATCAACAGAGTCTCCCGGAATCGGGCAAGGATCGAATGTTGCGGCTTGACAATTCGTGCTTCTGTCAGTCGAGTTGGCTTTCAATAGTTGACTAATGCTGCGGACGGTCCTTTTTCTCGACGGCTCTGTACCTATGTTTTCTTTACCCGGGGATAGAGTATGTTTGCGCCTTCGTGAGCCTGGTTGGGAATGAGTCTGCGTTTTCGTACTACCATCATCTTCATGCTTCCAGGCCGATATTCTTTCTTGCATTAATTTCTTGAGATCTTCCAAAGTCCAGTACCTCTTAGCTGAGCTCATGCTCATGCAGTTGTTTGACGAGTACAGTTTGAAGCCTAGAAGCTGCGGGGCTTCGCGCACAGCAGAGCGTGCCACTTGTTCCACTTGTGAGCATACCATAGATCTCTGGTTGATATCTCGCGTTTTGGTGAGGGGACAATCCTGGCTGGACGCAACGGTAAATGTTTCTGCTCTAGGGGTGTGAGCACCATCATAGTGAGTTCCAGTATTGTCTTGCTTCCAGCCTATATTATAGCATGATGGCTGTTGCTGAGATTCTTCGACTAGCCGGTCCAATTCTCTGGACTTCATTCGACCAGGACTACTGAATGTGATTCCCACTTTGCTTCCAAACTCAGATAGGCGTGGTTTGTTCTTATGTCGGTTGGGCTGGCTTGATTGTTCGTATGTGGACATATTGTTCAAGAATTCCGTTTCGGAGAAACCTTGGTCGTGCACTCAACAGTGCATAAATGATAAGTACGAGCGCTTCCTTGAGGGAATACGTTCTCTCACCTCGTGTCTTCACTGGCGACGATCGTCTTCCTTTGTTAAAGATGCCCAGATTTAGGGCAGAATGAAGCTAGAGATACGATTAGCATTGATCCTCCCTTACATTTACAATTAATACCGTTAATCGGTTTGGCGGCACATTAGAAGCCCGAAAATCTTCATTGATGGTATGCTTTCTCTTCTGCCTTGATGACTTTTTCTTCTGCGTAGCCGTGTTCGGATCACTTTTCACGCGCGAGCCCTTGTTCTTGTATTCGTACCGATCCTCCTTAGTCTTTGCCCTTGGGAGGCGTTCATAACCGTTCTTCTCAATTCTGGAGATTCCGGAACAAGTTCCTTTTGTTGACGGTCGAGGGAGAAGTGGCTGTTCAAAGTCTTCAAATCCAAGGCTGGCTTGTTGTAAGATCTGCGCTTGCGATGGCCGTGTCTGAGACGGGACCGTGGTGTCAACGGTCTGTCTTTCTAAGGGCACACCTGGTAAGTGAGTGAGGGTGCTCGCAGAGCCAAGGGCGTATGTAAAGCAAAAAAACATACCTTCAAATTTGTATCTAGCGGAAAATTGGTTATGCTGCGCAACCGGTTCTGCCTCGTTCAGCTGCGACAACCAGGTCAGGAATCTCTTCTGGTCCGCGACAACCATCCAGTCGAATGACTCCGTGGCATTTAGTGAACGTTTCAGCTTGATACTGAAGTCTCGGCCTCATCCCAAATTTAATTGAGGCAGTTTTGCTGACGGGAAGCGGCGAGATGATGATCAGGGTGGGAAGGAGGTATGGGCTCGAGGTTCCGAGGTCCTGGGAAGCCTTCAACACTCAACGCAAGCAGCATCGCTCCTATGGAATAATCTCATAGTGAATAAGAGTCAGGTTGTCATAATCAACTTATGATCTTGATTATGATGAAAAAAGTTTTGCCATCGGAGTATCTCGTACATATGTTTGTCATCATACTCGAACAAATGATCGCGATGGTTCAGTAGTCCTTCATTTCCCCGTCACCGTTCGCCGCAACTGTCAGAGAAAACATCATTCAGCGCCATTACGAGCGGTTTTGCTTACAACGAACGCACGCCTATAAGTTGCAATTCGCGCATTTCCTTATGTAACTCGGAGTCTCGTGTGGTAACAGTAATTCATGCCCCAAATCCTTTCTGCCACTGCTTCTATGTTTTGCTGTGCAGACGCGCACTGTGGCTCGAGTGGGCGCTGTTGCCGCGCCTGCTGTTGTTCAGGCCGCCGTTGAGCATTCCGAGCAGCAACCACCCAAGCCCTACCTAGTATCGTACAGTTGATTCTCGTTCCAAACCACACAACGACATTTATTCCACTTCAACAAGCAGTTATAGAGAACTCGTGTCGGCAGGGACACCTTGACGTAGCTGAATTTTAGCACGAGGTCATAAGTTCATTCTGGGTCCATACGCGATATTATTGCAACCAGTGGCCACCCTCGATGAGATGGCGACACTGGGGTAATCGCTACCATCCGTACTGCTCCGCCAGTCTCAGCACTTTATCATATTTATCAATGCACTGACCTTCATCGGCAGGTTGTTTGCATAGAGTGCACGTCTGGCAGGTGCCGGCATAACCCTCCACATACGGGCTTTGGATATACTTCGAATATTGCGCGTTTCAGCAATAGGTTCTGAAAAAAAGCCTTGTTCTCGATATCCTTCTCTTCGAATTTCCTGAAAAGCTCGGCACCTAGGTGCTGCCTCAGAGCGGACGGTGTTATTGGCAGACGACAACATCTCGTAGGGAAGAGCGACTGGTCTGTGAGGGCGTCATTGACCAATTGAATCATGCAGTCTTTGCAGTATAGATGGGAACACTGTTCCTGAACCATATTCCAAGCATAATGTGTGTTGAGGCAAGCGACGCATTCTGATTGCGCTTCAGCAATGGGACTGTCCGCAGCGGTTTTGGAGCTCTTGGCCATGCAGCGTCTTTTGCGGGGGCGGCTTTCGAGTAATGTCTCGTCTTGCTCGTCGAGCGGAAGCGACTGCCTCAGATAATGTAGCATCAACGAGATTTAGGGGCTGTTCATGAACAGAAGGTAGTTCTTCTACCGGTCGGGGCTCGCCAGCAAGCTCAAATGCTAGTTTTCGATCTGTAAATGGTATGTTCTCTTCCTGGGCTACCAAATTGAGAGCGATTCCGTCTTCAAACACAGCTTTCGCGATACTCAGGGAAATCTTTTGGTCTTGAATCGCCGTGGAGGATCGATGAAGCTGCCAGACCAGTCTTTGGTTGCTAATTCACCGTCCGTAAACACCCCTGCCCTCTGTTTGCCTTTGTGTTTGCTGGACTCCTCCCTGTTCCAGGAGCTCAAGGATTAGGTTCCTGTTCGCATCGTCCATGTTCCAGTAAATGTTCAAGCGGGCATGGTGGATGGAAGAAGAGGATGGGCGACGACACGGGGCGAGCCTGGCTCCCGCCTGCACCCAACCAGCCCTGGAACTGGAAACCGGTTGCTAAGCATTTTTACTGCGGCCAAATGAACTTCATATTATGCTTGGTGTGTATCTTATGATCAGACCTAAATGTTATACAAAGCTGTTTTATCTGACATCCAGAGTAGGGCTGCAGTATATATAGCGTCAGGATCACATCCCAGAGTAGCGCTGCACATCACCGTCTGGTCTAGCCCCCAGCTTCGGACAGGGTCTAGACGTTAATGATGCGTCTTTTCGGCATACAGTTTACAGCTTAATCGCGGGCCAAAGTGACTTATTCTGCATGTGCACCCTGCTGAGTCGCTACTAGTCGGCGCCACTACTATCACCACTGGCCAACCGAAGAAAGGCGAGAGCACCAGTTCCACCGAAGAGGAAAGAGGGACACCTGCCAGCCCCGCTATCCCGACTGTCGTCTTACTACGAATTCCTCACTTCGTCCTCGTCCGATTCGCTGCAATGGCTGTGGCGAGCTGGGAAAAAGACCACAAAGACCACCTGGGCGGGATGCGCGCAGATCATTGGTGGTCTGTGTACGACCCCTCCAAGCCGCCATTTGGTTATCTTTGCATCCCATCACTGCATTCGCACTGCTGTGCCGCCAATCCTTCCCCGCTTCGCTAGCTGGACGTGGCCGGTGCTCTGGTCTTACGCTTCCGGTCTCTGCCTTTTTCGCCTCAATCGTCGAGGGTTCGATTGCTGTGCAGAACTGCAGATTGACATTGCAGTGCAGACAAGTAACCTGACCTCCGATGTTCCATTCACGGTCCCGGTGACCAGCGATTGGGTTGTTTTTTTCTTTTCAAACAGAGGAATAATAATCAGCCTCGACCTAGTCTAGCGGGCGACATTCACTCCGTCCCCAGTCCTGCTAGTGCCACCCCTCTTGACTAAATTCTTCTCCCCTCCGGAGTCTCGTCCTCCTTTTTCCATCCTCTCCTCACGGCCTGATCTGCTGCTCTCGCTTTCCGTCGTTCCAAATTTCGTTGCCTATCCGAACCTTTTGCGATTGCAACTATTGAACTCTTCGACGAGTCCAGCCTACTCACAGCACCTCCACATCCACCTAGCGGAACCTCAAGATGGCCAAGCTATTTATTGGGTATGTTCAACCGTCTCTTATCGTTGTCACCCATTCTTACAGTGACTCTCTTGCTTTCTTCGGCTCGATGAGCCCCCACTGACAAGATCACTCATCTAGCGGCCTTGCATGGCACACCACCGATGAAGTCCTTCGTGAGGGTTTCTCCCGTTACGGCGCCATCGAGGAAGCTGTACGTGTTCACATCAATGATGCCCTCTCTATTCCTCCTGTATCCGGGGACCATTACTCACAGACAGCAGGTTGTCGTAAAGGACCGCGACACTAACCGCAGCCGTGGCTTTGGCTTCGTCCGTTTCGCCAGTGAGCCCGAGGCAGACGCTGCCATGGAGGGCATGAACAACCAAGAGTACGTGCTTAACATGCTGCCTGTCTGTCTCAAGCTATGTACTGACTTCCCTCAGATTTGACGGTCGTATTATCCGCGTGGACAAGGCTTCGGAAAGGTCTAATCCCCGTAACGGCGGCGGCGGTTTCCAGGGTCGTGGGGGTTACAACAGCCCTGCCGACGGACAAGGCTACCGCGGCGGTGGTTCCGGTGGTACGTTACCCTGTCTATCCACGGTATCTTTGTCCTGCCCACGTGCCCCGATTAACATAGAGTTATCTCCAGGCTGGCGCAACCAACCCGGCCCCTGATGAGGTCGAGTCCCAACATTCTGTGCCTGAAGTTTCAGTTCCCTCTTTAAGCAGGCTGCCGAAGACATTTGACACGACCGATGGCGCCCAGTTTTGATGGTTAATGACGCTTGGAAAGATAATGAATGCTGATCCTATGATCCTTTGGTCGACATGAATGCTTGCTTTGCTTTATTTTGAATTTGGTGTGTTTCAGCTAGTGGTTGACATCTAATCTGGCATCCCATACGGAGATCTATGCACGAGTAAAGAGAGTAGAGACTTACCACAGATTTCTTGTTTCGCTCATAGAGAGCCATCCATCGCTCTTTCGGCGGATACACGGTTCCGACCATTACACCGATGAACCTGGTCATGATACTCATCTCCCGACACTCAGACGCTGTGCACCATTCGAGACTTTCGCGACCCTCTTTGTCGTACAGCCACGTCGACAACGCAGGTATCATTGCCGTGGACACCCAAATTCCCAGTCGACCTATTCAATCGATCGGCTTAGAGCCTCAGAAGACCCTTTCACAAGCCGCGACCTTTCCACCTTATTGCTTACACTGTTGGGACTCAGCTCTAAAGAGCCAAACAGAATCAAATCTGTCGACAAAGACAAACTTGGAGGCATTCTAGTGTCTATCCAGTCTAAAGCTCGTCTACATCTGCCATTTATTCCGTTGAATCCCTTTCTCCCTTATTCAATAATTCCACCCGCTTCGGCAACCTCAAGTGCAACTCTAACATCCCTCTCGGCCTTGGCCTCTTCCCTCCCGGCCTGGCCCAGTCCCTCAATGGCCCTGACTCTCTTCACCAGATCAGTCACATGCTCATCCGCGCTGCCCAGGCCAATCGACTCGAGTGCCTTTTCCAGCAGATACAGATACTCTGTGTTTTTTCCGCTCTGACCAACACCTTGGGAAATCACACTCGCGACGTCTTGCGGGTCACGCCGGGCCGTATCGCGCAGGAATTGCGGATTGCTGGGTTGGCCGATGTAAACCATGCACGTTATTGGGGTTATTGATGAGGCTGACTCGCCCGTGCTTGTGACAGCGGACGTGGCTGTGGTCATGATTGGGTGAAACGGCGTATAGTGCACGCTATAGCCGTCGATTTCCCGGACGTCGAGGTAGTCGTGGACTTCCTCGGCGTGGGAATCCGGGATGTGGTATGCGGCGCCCCAGACGCGAGTAGTTGAAGACTCCAGGTGGGACAGCTGCTGGGGTGTTAGTTGGGTTTTAAATGTAGCATGAGGGCTAGAACGCACTGGGTCATCCAGGGTCTCCCAGAAGTTGCGTTCGATTACCGTTACCACGCGGCCGGGCTGCTCCGGCGTGCCTCTGTGGTCGGTACTGGAATCTCAGGCCCATCAGATTCCGGCTATTCGTTTTGCTGCATGGAAATGTCAAAGAAGGCTTGCTTGCCTGCTTACCTAGCCTAGATAGAAATGTCAGCTCTGCACGAAAAGCATAGGAGGCGAAGAATCAACGGACCTGCCAGAACCGGCGCACATATCCTTCAATATAGCCCGGTACTCGTTGATCTATTGTGGCTCTTATTAGCTAGCCCACACACGTGCCCGCATGCTACACCTTGTCGGTGACTAGGAGCCCGGAACATACCATAATGGGGTGGTGGCTTCCATATCAGACTCCTTTTGGCTAGTTAGCCCACTACTCAGGCCCGGCTAAATTGGATAATGTTCAACAGTGGACTCACCCATAACCAAACACCCAAAGATCACCCTTTGGAAAATACTGACGCCACGTTCGGCCTTCTGTCGGCGCTTGACTTTCTTGGCTTGTGAAAGCCATGCTGGTTCCTTTTCCTGAGAGTTGGGTCAACCCCTCCCTCGAGCCTCTGTAGCCTTGAAATGTAGAGTCTCCAAGAATGAGTCAGAATTGGAGTTCGGCGATGTATGAGCTGCAGAGCGGATTGCGAGTTACGCCAAGATCCAGGGTAGCATCTGCACGCGTAATTCCTTCTCAGGGTCAGCTGGGTGTGGATAGGTAAAGTAACCTGAACGCAATAAAAGACCCAATTGAATTTACAATGGAGCAATTAGGATATGCAGTTCTTCATCAAGTGCACTAGCTAATGATGAAAGGTGGTACACAAATCACACCAGTGTTTGTCTTGTTTGCAGCATTCTGCTGCCTGAGGCTGTCGTCCAGCTTATCTCCGCTTTTCAAGTCCGAGCGTTTCAATCTTTTTGAGCTTCTGTCATGTCCTGTTGCCAACCAACTTATACCTTGGCTGCGGTATCTTCTAAGCGGGAGAACATCAATCGTAGCGCAAGTTTTGCCGAATAATCAATGGTATCCTCAATCTAACTTCTGCTGGGCGCAGATTGAAGTGGACACAGTCATCTGTCGTATCCGTTTATTCAAGCCCTTTTGGGCCGTGTCCCAGGCACAGAGCGGGTCTTGCAATCGACTAACTACTGGAATTGCCAGGAGTTCATCTTGATCTTTCTCCACGGCACGCCAGCCAGGCTCTTGCCTCTACGTGTAACGAAATCTCCATCACAGCCCTAGTTCTCCCCTGAGGCCCTCGTTATATTACCCCCGCAGGCTATTCATCGTACAACATGGCGGGCTTAATACGACTCATCAGAACACAGTTAAATCCTCCAACGGAACCAAGAGTTTCATTCGCGGGAAAGACGGCCATCTTGACCGGTGCAACAGCTGGACTTGGTTTCGAGGCCGCAATCAAGCTGCTGAACTTAGGGGTCGAGTCATTGATCATCGGCAGCCGAAGCCTACAGCGTGGTGAAGTAACCAAGGCAGAGCTTGAGAAACGCACAAACAGACCCGGTGTCGTACAGGTATGGGAGCTAGAAATGAACAGTTTCCAGAGTGTGAAGGATTTCGCCACCCGTGTTGACGGGCTAAAACAGCTGGATGTTGCGCTCTTGAATGCGGGCCTCTGGAATCGAGAGTTTACTGCGTCCCCAGAGGGGTGGGAGGAGACGTTGCAGGTCAACACGCTATCGACTTCTTTGCTAGCACTTCTACTACTTCCGAAGCTGCGCAGTTGCGCGACTGACTCGAACCCAACACATCTGACAGTCGTCTCGAGCCAGCAGTTTGTCCGAGTTCAAACGAAGAGCCTCCAGACGGATCGGCCGCTACTGGAGCATCTCAATGATGAGCAACGGTTCAGTGGACCGAAACAGTACGGCATATCCAAGCTTCTTCTAGAGTATGTACTCAAGACGGTAGCTGAGCGTCTGCGCAACGAGGATGGAACAGTTCCAGTTATCGTCAACACCGTTAGCCCGGGGCTTTGTGTTTCCTCGCTTGGGCGACAGTACACCAGGCTCTACCACCGATTGGTCGTCTGGGTAATGTATAAGCTTTTCGCTCGCACGACGGAGCAAGGGAGCCGGTCGCTGGTCAGTGGAACATACCAGGGACTAGAGTCGCATGGAAAATGCTGGCGAAGTGATGGATATCTAGAGTAAGTTAGGTGTCTTTGTCTTGGATAAAGCTGACATATTGTAGTGAGTCAACTGCACTAACCACGGGACCAGAAGGGAAGCAGTTCCAGGCAAAAGCATGGCAGGAAATTATGGCTGTTCTTGAACAGCAAACAAGTCTAGAGGGTTCGTTCGGACACGATAGGGAGGTTAATACCTAATAGTACAAGACATATATATATACCATGCACTTGTAAAAACTTCATACTCTAGTAAGCTTTATCAGGCTAACCATGGACAGTTAATAATGGATTACCATAGTATCCAATAAGCACTATTTTGATCCATAGCTTATGTCCGCTTTAGAGACTATTTATACCGCCCGCGGGCGCCGTATACGTATACTTTGCAGATATCGAGAAAGATCCCCGAGGTCGGAATAATATGGATCGCCATCGCGCCAAGTTAGGTAGACAGCCCGCACCAACAATGAGCTCTCCCGAGTCAACTTTGGGGCAGACAACGAGCAGATTAATGTGTGTGCAGCTCAGAGGTAAGGCTCAAATCTGACCACATTCCTCGTATCCACCTCGAAAGCCGCCGTCAAGGTGCTGGGCACAGTCTCTTGGCAGCTGGTTAATCCCCGGCCCTCGACCCACGTCTCCGCCCGCTCATGACAACAGCCTCGCTCAGAAAGAGGAATGGAGCGAGCCTAACTCCTCATTTTGCTTCAGGCCAAAAATTTGTCTGTTCTCTTGTCTCTCTCCTTATAGACTATGCTTCCACTCCCCGATTGAAAGGGCTCCTCCTTTGTTCCTTTCCCCCTGAATTTGTACTCGACCCCTCTATCTAAACTGCGCCCGCACTACGTCAGCCATCGCGGTCATGGCGTACAACAAGGCTTACAATCCAGATGCGCTTCCAGCGTAAGTGCGATTCAGATGCTAAAAGATTAAAAAGCACGATATACTAATATAAGCGCCTTTGATCAGACATGCGGAGCCTGAACAGGTACGCCGATAATGGTTGCAATGGCGGCCTAGCCTATCTGCGCGCCACCGCTGATGATTGATATTTAGGTCGCGCAGATGATCGGTGCGATGCAGTCAAAGCCTGGAAACCGAACTCAACAAAGACCCCAAGTGGCTTCGTCAGGCATCCCGCATTCTACCTCTCCAAACCCCCATCATCGACACCCCGCGCCCTTGCGGGCAGCCCTAGATCGACCCCTCCCAAACGCTCCCCAGAGCCAACAGCGCCCAGGCGCTCTCCTTCACCCTTCTCCTCCGCCCCAGAACTACGGACATGGTCCTCCTCCCACACAGCAAGTGCGCAACCGCCCGCCGCCCGCGTCACAACCCCCGCCAACCCCGCAACCGTTAGGCCTTCCCAACGACGACCAGCTATTTCCTCTTTTTCGCGCCGCCAATTCTTCGCATTCCGGGGCGCTCACTGAGCAGGAGCTCGGCTCTGCTCTAGTGAATGGCGACTATACATCGTTCCACCCCAAGACGGTGAAGATGATGATTAGCATGTTCGACCGGAACCGAAGCGGGTCGATCTCGTTCGACGAATTCGTCTCGCTGTGGCGGTATCTAGCGGCATGGAGGGACTTGTTTGACAGGTTCGACGAAGATCGCAGTGGGCGCATCAGCTTACGGGAGTTTGAGAATGCGCTGATTACATTTGGGTACCGTCTCAGCCAGCCGTTCGTGACGGTGCTTTTTACCACGTTTGAGAACAAGGGGCGGCGTGTTGGCGGCGGGCCGCAGGCGTCGGGAATGAGCTTCGACCTATTTGTGCAGGCGTGCATTAGCCTTCGACGTATGACGGATGTGTTCAAGCGGTATGATGATGACCGCGACGGATTTATCACAGTCAGTTTCGAGGAGTTTCTAACGGGTGAGTCCACTATTTTGGTAATGGTTGTATTTGGTCTAACAACTTCTTCCAGAGATACTTCAATTGCAGGATTAAGAAAGACTGCGGAGCTCAAAAGACCAGAGGTTAGATCTTTTACCGCGCTTTTCTCATTATACTCTATCTCTACTACTGCGAATAGCCAAAATTATACCCGGATTAGTAGCCTAGACTATATGTTGCAGTCAGCTGCCATAGAATTATTAAAGAAGACACGAAGAAGCACGCCTTCCTAAACAGGCAATGATCTGAGTAATTGTTCCGCAGCCATTTTCTTCCTCGTGTCTCACCTCGGAGCTATTCCTAGACACCAAGTCCGAACAATGGAACAAAAATCGCAATGCAGCATACCCTGCACTACAGTACCATCATGGCTAGCTTACCTCACCAGCCCCTGGAACTCCTATCTCCATTCTCCGTTCTCCATTGAGCAGTTTCGGCCTCGGATAAGACGGCCGCAAGGTCCTTGGTTCTGCCTAGCGCGAGTTTATTGAGCTCGGAGATCCCCGCCTCCTATAAAATTTTATGCTTCGGTTGTACGGCCGTCGTCGGCCGATACCTGCCAGCAATCTCCCAACTGCCGTTGCAACATATATTATTATTGGATCTACAACGAATCAACGATGCATGCCAGGCGCCCTTTATCTAGCTAACATCTTGTTCGGGCGACTGAATCTAGACCCTTCGGCAAGACCCGCTAGACAAAGAGCCAAGTCCAACTTTTTACCCCAGACCCAGTGACCTATTCGCCTCCTCAATCCTCATTGATAATTTTCCTTCCGGCACTCTTCAACTACCCTCCGCTGGAAAATGGCGGTGCAGGAAATATCATCCGACCAGGGGAAGTATCCTCAAGATGCAGTCGACAAGGTTATCACTACCGAGAAGCCCCCCGCATCAAACGGAGCGCATGCCGACGAGTCATCGGACGTTGGGAGACCTCGTTCTTCGTCTTCAGGAAATCAAACTTCATATCCGGACGATGATGTGGATGCAGCACCGGATACGGAGACTGGGAACCCGCTGGACCGGGTCCCGTCTCAGGCGCAGAAATTAGGAAAGAAGAAGATTGCGGTGGTTATGGGCGCGCTTTGCGTATGCTCTCCCGGATTCTATCTTAAAGCTGTCACTTGCACGGTCTGCTAACTTCTTGGGAACTTATAGCTTGTCTTGTTTCTTGCAGCTTTGGATATGGTATGGGTCTTTCAGATGTCTCTGTCCGGAGGTTATGTACTAACAGTGGTGCTCATAGACAATTATCTCTACAGCTCTGCCAACGATGGCCGCCGACTTCCATGCATCTGAGAGTGGATATTCGTGGATGGCTTCATCGTTCTCCCTGACCAACGCCGCCTTTGTTCCGCTCTGGGGCAAAGTGAGTGATATCTGGGGCCGAAAACCTATTCTCCTTCTCGCCAACGCTGCATTCCTCGTTGGAAGTTTGATCTGTGCACTGTCCAAGAACTTGCCTATGGTTTTGGCTGGTAGGGCAATTCAAGGTGCTGGAGCTGGTGGAATCATTACATTGGCCAATATCTCTGTTTCTGATCTCTTCAGCGTTCGGTTAGTGAACCGATACCCTAATCCTTTATGTTCATATTGCTGACGGTCTGCAGGGAGCGGCCGATGTACTATGCACTTTTTGGAACCACTTGGGCTATCGCAGGCGCTTTGGGTCCTCTAGTTGGAGGCGCCTTCACGACTAGTGTCACCTGGCGTTGGTGTTTCTACCTCAACTGTATGCTTCATGCCCGACCCATTGCAGTTACAACCGTAACTGACCTTAATAGTACCGATTGGCGGGTTCTCTTTCGTTGTGTTGTTCTTCTTCCTCCAGGTTGACTCACCCAAAACTCCCTTACTTGCTGGTCTCAAAGCCATCGACTGGACAGGAACTCTTCTCATCGTGGGCGCCACTCTCATGTTCCTATTCGGCCTCCAATTCGGCGGCGTCAACTATCCTTGGGACTCCGCAACAGTTCTTTGCCTCATTATTTTTGGTGTAGTAACATACGCCCTCGCTATGATCTACGAGTGGAAGGTCGCCCGGTACCCGGTGATCCCGATCCGCCTCTTCAGCAACTGGCACAACGTCCTTGTCCTCCTCATTTGCTTCATCCACTCCCTCGTCTTCATGGGCGGATCTTACTACCTCCCCTTTTACTTCCAATCCGTCCTTCTCGTCTCCCCAATCCTAAGTGGTGTCTACGTCCTCCCCCAAGTCCTTTCCTTGTCCGTCCTCTCCGCGATAACAGGAGTCCTCATCAAAAAAACCGGCCGCTACCGCGAGCTCATCATCACCGCCTTCGTCTTCTTGACATTGGGTTATGGCCTCCTCATTGACCTCCAGCCCTACGCCAGTTGGCCCCGCTTAATCATGTATCAGCTTATAGCCGGTGTGGGTACGGGTCCTCTGTTCCAAGCGCCCCTCGTCGCTCTTCAGGCAAACATCCACCCCTCAGATATGGCCTCGGGGACAGCAACATTCTCCTTCCTCCGCCAAGTCTCAGCCGCAATCTCCATCGTCGTCGGCACCGTCATATATCAAAACATCCTCGTCGACAAAACCTCCACCATTGCCGCTGCAGTAGGTCCCGAGACGGCAAGATCACTTCAGAATTCCTTTGCAGCCAACAATCACGACCTTATCCGGTCATTGCCCGAGGACCAGAAAATTGTTGTCCTCTCTGTATTCACCTTCTCCCTCTCCCGCATCTGGATCTTTTATTGTGCCATGGCCGGTGTTGGATTGATTGTTAGTGTCTTTGTGAAACCCGTCGTGCTGAGCAAGACACATACGGTTGCGAAGACTGGACTGGCAGAGCAGGAGCGCGCAAGGAAGGAGATCTTGGAAGCGCAGGCTAGGGCGAGGGCCAACAACAACAAGGTGCCCGAGGGGAAGGAGACTGTTTAACCTGTCTCTATTCGTTGGCTTCTCTGGTTTCGGTAATTCTTGGTATATACTTGGTTCAACACAAATGCATGGGCACCATGGCTATTTAGTACAAAGTGAACTATTTTCTTTTAATCATGGACTTGTTCGTAAATGGCATCTTCCGCAAAGTATATTCACTTACCACGGGTATCTCTCAATTCTACCCGCTCGATTAAGCAAATCAGAACTCCTGACATGTTGCTCCAGTAATCCGAGCCAGGAGCATTGAGGACAAATCCTAGTCGTGAAGATGCGTTGTAGGAATATGATATCATTTTCATTTCAGTAGTGAACCAACATACTCCGTAGATAGACCAAATGAAACATCTACCCCACAAACCAAAAACAAGGCGTCAGAAGAAAAAAGAAATTATACATAGAAACCCCCGAAAATTAAGAAAAAAACGGACACAAGAAAGGAGATAGCATATATAGGAAGAAAGCGAGTTTCAAGCAGGCTGGACATTACCAGATTAGCCATCCTGAAGTTGATTTCATTAACGCGATATTTTCTTTTTGAGCCTGCACACTACACTAGGTAGGTACTCCGAGAACGACGCAGAACAAGCACGCCAGACCAGACAAGGGGTATAGAGAAACAAGACTATACTATAAAGGAAATGAGAGTGAGCGAAGAGAGAGGAAATCCAAAACAAGGTAGACAGGTATAGCAAGAGACGTCTTGAAATCGAAACCATACTCCAAGGCCCAAGCAGTTTTCCATACGCCTTCAGATGCAATGAGAACAAGTTGAGGCAGGATAGTGTGTTAGTAGCACAATTGCATCGTCTAAGGAGGTTGGGACGAGTATTATGTTTTTGCTTTCTTTGCAGCGCCTTCTGCACTAGGGCCGCCGTCTGGACTCTTGCGCTTCTTATCTTGCTCTTCTTCACGGCCAAAACCTGGACCATTCTGTACCTGAGGAGTCGGAAACACGAGAGGACTCGGGAGTATATTGCTGTCCGGCCCTGAGCGGCCAAATCCCCATTCGGCAGGGAAGAAACTAGACGGTGACGGAAGGAGCGCATCAGAAACAAATCGGCTGGGTAATGCAGATATTGGAGTCTCTATATTATTGTTGTTGCTGTAGGCAGTGGTGTTCTGCGCCGATGCCGCCGCCGTCGTGGATGGAGGTGGAGGCCTGGCGAATGGATTTGGAGGCCCCTGTGCTCCAGCGCTGTGAATCGCACCGGCGGACGGAGAGGGTGGCGGTAATACCACACCTGGGTGACTGGGATCTAATTTCGCAGGGGTTACAGCCTTATTGCCGGCAGACGACGACGACTCCGCTGTCGCACTCCCTGGTTCTGAGTTCTCGCTCGGTATCTGCACTTTGAGTTGAGGACGTTTGGAACCCATTTGGCCACTGTTGGTCCGCGCAGGCGGCTTAATGTCCGATGTTTTTTTGGAGGGAGGGACTTCGGTTTTAGCCCGTTGCGGCGGTGACAGCTTTTTTAGGGACAATTTCTCGTCGGCGTCATTTTGCACTGTTTCGGTCTTTATGCTCGCATTCTCGCCAAAACCGACAAAGAAATTGCGCGCTAGGACCGATCCATGATCATCAATTGGCGTGAATATGCTGCGAGACTTGGAAGTAGTTGGGAGGGCTTTTATGAGTGGTGGTGATTGCGCCTTTTCCGCTTTCATATTTGTAGCCATTTGATCTGAGGATGTTTCGGGGAGGGATACCGTGCGCTGGGCGTGTTGATTTTGATCTGCTAGATACGGCTGGGCCAAATGAGGTAGAGGCGGATGAGGCGGCTGTGACATGGCGATCGTGGTGGGCGGTTGCGATATAGCATGCGCAGGATGCTGTTGATGATGCTGTTGATGATGCTGTTGATGCTGCATGAGGATGGTGCATTATCGGCTGAGGGGTCATCGATTGGGGAGGTACTGAGTGCGGCGGCATGGATTGGTGCTGAGGGTGGGGCGGTTGATGCTGAGAGCCAGGGTGATGGGCAAAATGCGCGAATTGAGGCGGTCGTTGCGGCTGCTGGCCCATAGTGTGAGGTGCATTCGGATTGTACACAGAGGGATTTTGCATGTATGAGAAGCCGTTCGGGGGAGGTGGGGGCGGGGGTGGAGTCCCATGATGAGGCGGACCTCCCAGGTGTGAGCTCACGCGGCGTCGGTGATTCCTGGACGAAGGCCTGGAGACTACT